>JAJIYU010006831.1:0-20000 GCA_030144865.1 Tinospora cordifolia | reverse complement strand
TCAGCCTGTCGCCAAGGTTGTTCTCTCCCTCGATCCTCTCCAGTCCGACGACGAATCTGCTCTCCAGGTTCGCTCTCTCTGTCTCTCTCTCCCTCCCTTTCTCTCTGTCTCTCTCTCCCTCCCTTTCTCTCTGTCTCACTCTCTCTCTCTCTCTCTCTCATACTTGTTCTTCTTAGATGGATTACTGTAACGATCAATCGATCAAGTACTATTGGTCGTGGTATTACATAATTCTGTGAAGCTTTGGCATCTCTAGGGCTCCGTATTTCGAATTTGTTCTAAGTTTTTGAGATGGTGAAGTGAGGTGTAATTTGTTGTTGTCGATTGTTATTGCTTTTGCTGTATTGGCATCATAATTAGGTCTATTTTGTGGATCACGATCTTATGCTGTATTGTCCTTTTCGTTTTCTTTAGGACTTTCTCAAACACCCTAATTTGGTTATCTCGCTTGATTGACGAATATTGATCGAGTGACCAAAGAGCAGGAAACAAAAGAGAGATCTTTAAGAAAAGTTCTGATGACTTGCGTGTTGTAGGTTAGAATCACAAGTGTTGTTCGGAAAGGTTCTCTGGTAGTTCGTTTCTGATTTCTTCCACTAGATTGGCGTGTGACTGTTCTGATAAGTTTTCCTACTCTTGGGGAGATTGTTCTGCTGTGTTTTTGAATGTTCTCTTGAATGTACATAATCTTAGGGAGATTGTTCTGCTGTTCTGATAAGCCTCATAAGCATAATTATTCCCTTTTGAATGAAGATATGAAGAAGAATGCAAAAATGTTAACTCTAAATTTGGATAGGATGGTGGCTTTTAAAATGTTTTTTTTTTTTTGAATTATTTGCCAGATACATATTGATTAAATACTTCTTATAAATTTTAGCTCTTTTTTTATTTTTATTTATTTTTTATTTTTTATTCCCATCAAATTTTAGAATCTACTGGAGCTTACTGTTACCCAACTAAATTTTTGAAATCTTTTTTTATTCTTTTTTTTTTCTTTTCTTTTAAAGATGCCACACTTTTGGATGTAAGACAATGCAAAAGCTTGGCTTTTTTGGCATTCTTGATCTCTTTCTTACTTTTAGGCCAAGGTTTAATATTTGTTGCTGAAACGTTTAGGAATTGGTTTATTCATTATAAGACTAAAGACCATTTATGAGATTGTTCAATGATGGTTGAGATTGTGGGATGGGGAGGAGATCATACTAAAGAGCAGCTCAATACATGGAGCTTTTGCCAATGCATGGGTCCTTGGAAAAATTCAGACATGGGCCTCTTGTAAATATATTATGCACAACCTTACCTTGTATTTTAGGATCTTGTTTCCATGAATTGAACTAGTGACTACTTGGTTCACATGAGACAGCTTCTACCACTGAATGAATTTTAGCAATTTTTTTTTAATAAGAAACTCAAAATTTCATCTTATTACAAATTATTAGTGGATGACATCTAGTTGGAATTGTTTAATAAGTTTTTCTAAGACATTTGTGGTTGGCATGATTCTTTAACAAACTTTGAAGTGCTTAAGTCTAGCCACATGGAGAAATGTTAATTAAGAGAAGACCTTCAAGCTATAAGCTCATGCACCTATGAAATTTCTACGTCTTTAATTTATTCCTTAGCAGATTATGCGTTTGTCTTAAATTTCATCTTTTGGAATGATTTTATGTGTAAAGATGAGTTATTTACGTCATTGAGATCCTTTTCCTCTGAATCATATTTTCTTTTTGTGTTGTTCTATTCAATGATAATCAGTTTTCCATGGAATTGGCTGCAACTGAATCTGGGAATGTACCAAAGAGTTACTCGATGAATATGTTTAAGGAGTTTGTGCCACTTTGTGTCTTCTCCGAATCAAATCAAGGTCAGGGTGATAATGTGTATCTTTTAAGCATAGTAGATGATGTGGCAAATTCTTTCTGAATAGATGCAGAATATATTTGATGCTTTTTCATTTTAATGGAAATGAAAATATTATTGAAAAGAAAAATATCAACAGAAAAAAAAAAGTATCTTCAATTGTTCATATATTATTGAGTCAAAAAAAAAAAAAAAAGAAAAACTTGAATTAGAGAACATAATTCAAAAAGAAAAGTGAAGTTTTTGACAGTGTTTAAACAACACTTTATTTGCTTGAATGCTTTTTCTGATACATATCATACAGATGTTGGACACAATCTTCTGTATGTTTTTACTGCATTGCATTTGCATGTTATAATGGAGCAAGCAAATGCAGTTTTTTTGAATGTCTAAAAAATCTTGTTCTGTTATATGGACTTTTAGGTTTTTGCAAGTTATGGAATTGTTAATCTTGTTATTGACTTACAGTGGCACATTGTCAAACAGATATCTATGTTTTGTCGGCTGCTGAATGGAAAACCTCAGGAGTTGCATCTTGGTTCAGTAGAATGGGTTCTAATCCAGGTCCATTGTTATGGACCAATATTAAAAGTATTTGGTGAATGGTGAGAATGTTAGGATTCTGCATGCATTGAGGTGATATGGCACATGATTAAGCAATGAAGTAAAACTGCTAAACCAAATTAAGCCAGTTTTGCTTGATTTGGTTTTGTTTATTTTGAAAAACTTAGAACCACTTTTAAGAATCTTCCTTTATAATGTGAGAAATGAATATTAGTTATGATTTTTTTAGTGGAAATGAAATTTAATTTTTCATAAAATTCTTTTAAATACATCAGATGGCAATAAGCAGAAAGCTGTAAAACCAATTACAGTAAAAATTTCTCATCTGCCCCCCACAGTCAATGAAGAAAGACACCCTAGCATCCAATATGCTATTGAGAAACCATTGTTCCATTTATAAGCAAACAACCATGAACATGCTACTAACTTTATGCACTCTTATACTCGTTCAATGCCCTTCGCAAGAATAAAGTTGCGATTGCTTTTTCTCAAGCCAAACATCGCAGATTGTTGTGAGATATGCTAGCTGCACCTCTTAGTTGGTTGGTTGATCAGCAATTTGAGCCAACGTGAGAAAATCTTTTGAAGAAGAAGGCATGGGAAGCGTGCCCCAGAGAAAGTAAGCCATCTATACATATCTTCGAAGAAAACTTGCAAGATAGAATCACGTGATACACAGTCTGATGCTCTCACCCTCCTCACAACAGAAAACACACCAATGAGAAGAAATATGGTGGTTTGGTAACCTTCTTTGAAGTACGTCATGGGAATTAATCCTCTGATTGGCCACAAGCTACCCAAATACCTTCACTTTAGAAAGGACAACATTATTAAGACAAGGCTAGATGGACAATTCCTCTTCTTGCTCTCTATGTGTTAAGGCCCAAGGTAGATGGAGGCTCCATGATCTGATGAAAGAAGCATTTTGGATGAGAAAGGAAGAGAGGGGCAGGAAATTTGTAGTAGATAACTTGTGCGAGAAAGAGTAAGATTCTGCTAGTGTAACTTCCCTAGCACCTATCTCCCTAACAAAGAAAAGAGCCACCATCGAAATGAGGAAGCAATTGTAGTTAAACCTAAATAATAGCAATGTGAATCAAGTAGCTTAAGAAGCTCAATGAATCAACTTAGATTAAGTTGAACCTTTTTGTTTATTTGGTTTTCTTGTGTATACTGAAAACCCGACTATTATGATTTGGAGGTTCAAAGTTTGAGTTGCTACTATTTGCAAAACTGTCTAGTGCTATTATGAGGTTGGTTGCATAAATCTTCTTCTTCCACTCTATGTCATATGGGGCTATGTGATTAGTAGCTACATCATGTTACATTTATCCGTATTCTTGTTATTTTAGTTCTTCCTCTACCTCAAACATTTACATTATCTTTCTTATTTTTTATATTTTATTAAAATTGAAAAATATGGCTCTGTACGACAAATAGTAACCCCTGGACCCAAATGCTCATAAAAACCTCTTAGGATCCAAAGTTAGGCCTTGCCCACCTGCATCGAACATATGTGCCAGCCAAGAACCCAATTAGAAAGAGAGAACCCTGCATTCCATTTTGAAACATAAGCCCTATAACTACCCACGATTTTAACTGATTTCCCACAACTGTTCCACAGGTTTACAATGATTTTTAAATATCCCATTATTCAATCTACCTCTGCCATTGTCACTTATTGTAAATAGGTCATTTTTTTTATAGCTTATGCATCTAATGGTTTGTTTTCTCCATCTTAATCTTCCCCCTTTTTTCTCTTTCTATCTCTTGTTTTATCTTCAGTTGAGACAACTTCTAGCTCTTTTTGAATAAATTCATTCGCAATATTATTTTTCAATATTGTATCACTATCGCATACCAAACCCCTCCCCTATATCCAACAGTAGTGGGAGCCTCATACATGAGTACAACCTTTTTACTTCTGTTACACTTATAATGATATAGGACAGCAAACGTCAACTAACATTCATGTCTTTTAAGTTCCTCTGGAATTGGAAATCTTTTTCTTTTCTCTTTTTTTTTTTTTTTTTTTTTTTTTGTCTTTTTTGCTTTTAATGAAAACTCAAGAGTTCCTTTAGATGTTGATTTACCTTGGACAATAAGTTGGAAGGTTGGGATAACTTCACTTGTCAAAAGATTATGTTTGAATTTTTACTGTTATTAGATGATATCTAGCATTGCTTTTTTACATTTATATCAGCATATGTTTCTTATTTTACTGCATTTTGCAAACCAATCATTACACATCTCAATTTAAAATTGTGCATGTGTCATTCCTAAACCACCTAGAAGTGGTAGCAGATTTACACATTTTCACATGTTGCTAGACATTTTTGTTTCCGTGATGTTTATGTCGAGTTGTTGAACCAGCTTGTGAGGAAACTTTGTTACTGCAGGAAAAGTCAATATGGAGGGTAAGGTGGAACATAAATTTGACATGAAACCCCATAATGAAAATATTGAGGAGTATAGGAAACTTTGCCGTGAAAGGACGAACAAATCTATGGTTAAGAACAGACAAATACAGGTAATGCTCTATTATATTTTTTGCATTTTAGCTTTGTATTATTTTTATTTTTTAATCTTTTCACTCAGGAGCTACGTCTTAAGTTGCAGCCACTGCTACTTGTGGTTTATTGCAACCTACAAAAGTTGCACAGCTTGAACATTGAGTCCTGCGACTTTTGTTGAGTCATATGATTCTTGTGCGAACTGTGTCTACTTTATTATTTAAGCATTTTTTTTGTAGATTAACATGCACCTTTTTAATTTAAAAATAGTTTGTAATTTGTGATATATCATTATATCAAATATGAATACACAACTTAGCATCTTTTTCTTTCCTATTTTTTGTTTATTTTTAAAAACTTGTAAATCCTTCTTTAAAAAAAAAAAAAAAACTGTAGCCTCTAATCCCTACACAAGTATTAAAAAAAAAAGCTCTTCTTCTTCTTAAGCCTTTCTACTTCTATACTTGCAAAATAGGAGATTTATTAGAGTATTAACCAAGACGTTGTTGGCGTTTTTATCCGTCCTTCCTCTCTCTTTAATTCTCAATTTTATTCCATGGTTCTTTTGTAGGTGATTGACAATGACCGTGGAGCACACATGAGACCTATGCCTGGAATGGTTGGTTTAATTTCATCAACCTCAAAGGTATCATATCTATCTTTCTTCTAATCATGACATAAGCTGTAATAGTGTGCCTTTTCCTTTCCTTTTTGGGTAATTAATTCTCTTCGTATGTCATCACTAAGTTGTTCTCTCATATTTGTCAAGATGTTGAGGGGAAATCGAATAGGTATGTCATTAAAATTTTAATCTCAATTTGTCCACTTGGTTATCAAGGTAGGAGATATGGGTTTTATTGTGGTTTTAAAAAATTGAGGGATTTATTATAGTTTGCAAAAATATGGAAAGGTTGTGTCAATGTTTTTGTCCATTGTGGGATTCTTAACGCCAATTTCTGCAATGGTGAAAACCTTGTGTACTAAATAGGATCTTTTCATAATAATTTGCAAAAACATTTAGTAGTTTGTAGAAATGGTATGTCTCAGTTTTCTCCATTTATTTTGTTTTTTCTTTAAATAAAAATAAAAACAATCACTTTTGAAACTAGGAGACACAATGAATGTTGATTATGTTACAAATAGAGGTTAACAGAACTGTTAGTATTGTTGGTTTGGAGTTTAAAAGTGCATAATAATTACAACTATAATACAACTATAATACAAATTTTATAGCAAACTTTGTGTAATTTATATTACCCGGGCATTGGATAAGTAGGTGAATTTCCTTAGAATTACTCGATGCTTTAACAACTTTGTTTAAAAGTTGATTGTTGTTTGATGCATCCTTTATTTTTTGCTATTGTGAGGTTGTAGTAGTTTATTTCCTTTTATTCTAATTAGAATATAATGTATGTGCATGCACTTTTCCTGTAAACTTAAGTATTTACTAATAATATTTGAATTATGATTTTATTAAAGTCAGTATTAATATTATTGTTTTATACAAATATCTTATTTATATTAAGGTAGAGGGTAAGATTTGGTTTTTTCAAAAGCAAAGGTAAAAAAGGTGAAACAGGATACAAGAGAGTAAGATTAGAATTATATGAACTCAAACATAAAAGGTAAATGCATCAACAGTGGGTGGTGGGTAGGAGATAGTAAGTTATTTGGGGCATTTTGATGTGACTTTTGTGGAAGAAAAGAAGGGTATTTTGATCAGTTTTGAGGTAAAAGGTCTTATCATAAACTACCCAAATATTTTCATTATCTTAGTGAAAGATACTTGGCAGGCTTGAAAATCAGTGGGGGCTGCAGATCATCTAGGTGTTGAGTAGGCTCATCACCTAGAGGTGTTTCCACTTGAAATTAACAAGGTCTCTATGCAGGCAGTATTGCTTTTTTGTAATTTTTAAATAATCTCGTCATAGCAATTTGCTAAAAGATTTTAAAGTGGTCTAAAAAGATTGTGTTAAACTTTTTCTTTCCATTTTTGTCCCGCTCTTCTATGCATGTAAAAACTATACCTAGATATATTTGCTTATTTTTAAAATTAACACATACTTTTCTAAAAATGGTAATATCATAATTCTTTGAGATTTTAATTCTATAAATGTTCTAAGAATTTGAAAATTTTTTGTTTCAGTTTCTAATGTTTAAATCTAAAGTAGTTAATCTTATGTCACATTATGCATTTCATTTTTTCATCTGGCCATGCAGATATCTATGCCTAGTCATGGTCCAAAAATCTTGACTATACTGCTGGGCTGTTACAACCACATGCTTGTTTTGTTGTTGAGTTTTTATAACATAACATGTGGATGGGTTTTTCTTCTGCACCTTCAATAGGATAAGAAAAAGGCAACGCCAGTGAAGGGATCTGACATGAAAAGAACTAGAAGGGATCGTGGGGAACTTGAAGATATTATGTTTAAGCTTTTTGAGAGGCAACCAAATTGGGCATTGAAACAGCTAGTTCAAGAGACTGATCAACCAGCGGTATGTGCTTTATGTAGTATATTGTATTTATTTTTTTTTATTTTTGAAGGTTTTAGGCTAGGTAAGTGCTGATAGAAGAAGTGTTGTAGTGTATCTTATCTTGTCATCATACTGATTTTCCTTTCATTCCACCATAATATTAAAAATATCAAGTGATTTCCAAACTTTTGATTTAGATCCGTAAAGAATCTGATGAAAAAATGATTGGGCAAACTAATTCTATTTGGTATCTTTCCCTTGAGGTCCTCAATCTTGCCTTCGAGATCCTCACATCCGAAACTGAAAAATCATAAGTTGGAGAATCATTTTTACAGGTTGGGCATGGTTAAGATTTGCATGGAACCTCATTTGAGTAATGTGTTGCACATTAATAGTGTGCATACTAGAGAAACCATGAGGAATATTTGGAGGCCAATTGTAATTGGAATTTCATTTATGTAATTTCAATGGAAGATAGCTCATTTCTCTGTGGTATCGCATCTGATTTTCCTGGTTATTTTACGCTGAATACTTCTTTTTTCAACTGGTTTGCAGTTATTGGTAACAGTAACAAGGTCGAAACTTTATCCCAAGCATTTGTGTTGTCGTAGTGATGCTATTCCTTTATTGGCATTTTTCTGGTACTTTGTGTCTTTTAATAGGCATAGTACGAGTCACAACCTCAAGCAACCTTTCATAGGTTTGGTATTTGTATTCTAGCGCTAGAGTAGTTTCCTTTATGCTTAAATGGAAGAAATTTAAATATCAGTAGCCACTGCGCTTGATAGTTTGTCTTAGCCTAAGTAGTGAAGGATACAGAGTGCATCGGCATGAATATGAAGTCCAAACGAGGTAGAATAATGGTTAGCCTTGTAGTTGCACTACAAGCAGTGAATGTAGGTCTAGCATTGGCTTGGCTTCGTGCTCAAGAGACCTGTTGATAATGGAAAAGGCGCATTGGAACTTGGTGCTTTGTCTTCGTTTTCATGGTACTGTCTGGAAAGTCCTGCATGCCATGAAAGGAACAATGTGATATACATGATGAATGCAAGTACTAGGATATCATTCTTCAAAAGAAAAGAGGTACTAGGATATCAGACCAAGAAGCTTGGCAAACCACTCTCCCATGTCAAGAAGATGGATATACTTCATTTGGTTTGATGCATAAAAGTCTATGCTGTTTGAACTATAATTCATGGTTTGATTACGTGCAAGTCTGTCTGAACGTGAATGAGAATTATTATATGGCAATTTGGTCTTGGTTGAAATAAGACCACTGCTCTTTTATAAATAGATTTGGGTTGTTATTTCTATTGGTGCCATTGACTTGGACTTGAGAAGGGTAAAAGTAGATAATATTAAATTGCCAGTTATCATGATTTTGATACCCTGAAAGTTTTCCGACTTTGAAATCTCAATTTGTTACCTTTTTTTTCCCACCCTATTTTTGCAGCAATTCTTGAAAGAGATACTCAATGAATTGTGCGTCTACAACAAGAGGGGAGCAAATCAAGGAACTTATGAACTGAAGCCGGAGTATAAGAAAACTGTGGAGGATGCTGATTCCTAATAAATGAATGAATAGTTGCAATTTCGTTTTCCAGTTTGTGCTGCATTCCATGGTCTTCTGACATAACATGATAGCGGGATGTAGAAGCAGTGCCCCATTTTCATCTGAATAATTTCCTGGTTTAAAGAGGAGGATTATACTGTAAGACGACACAATGAGTTACGCCCATAAACACTAGAATATATTTACTTATTAATTTTATTGCAGAATTGGCACGTCAGTAAGTTCTTTGTATTAACTGATGTAAAAACATGCTATATGTGTTGCTTGGTGAAAAGTTCAATAATTTTATTTTCTCATTTGCAAATGCTAGCTTGGCAAGAGCTTTGCCAGTTAAGGCACTAGTATTTGGTGTCATCATGTTATATCCTTTGTAAGTTGAGATTGAACGTTTGTTGTCTGAAAATAGAGAATTTATACGAATAGTGTAATATAATAGGGTAACAAATGAAATCTGGTTTCATCGGAATGTGCAAGAGTGCCATCTGCACTAATCTGGAAAAAAGAATTTTTATTATCATGTTTTCTACAAAATGCAGAATGAGAAGGAAATGGCTCTACCGACTCTGAAAAACTGCAAATTTTAAACTGCATTTGACATAACTTCCCGTACAGTTAAAAAGTAACGTTTAGGATTATTTTGGATTGGCGCCTTGAGTTGAGCATGTGGATGTGGATGGGAACTGCAGCAAACTTATAGCCTTTTTAGTTGAAACTATAAGATATATTTTCAACAATCAATCATTCAAAGGGAGAACTTTTATGCATTTTACAGTTTTAGATTTATTTAGGAGAAGAGCACAACTGAGTGATGTTTCCTCTCTCTTTAAACACTAAAAACTCATCTTGCTTCCCTTGATGTGAGCCGCATACGTGTAATCTGTAATTCCCGCACTTGTGCCCAAGAGTTCTACCTGGAAACTTCTTGTGGTGGTGGCTATATTGAATTTCAAGGGTCATCTTCTTTACATGACCAACCTTGAGTACAATGGCCTAAAATTCATAGCAATAATGAGATGCAAGGTAGAAAGTATCTCTACCCTGGTATGTCACCAAGACAGTGGCACAGTGCTATTAGTTGGGCTAGTCATCGAGTCGCGACAAAAATACGTCAATGTGTACATCACTTGGATGCCCTATGCGTATACCTGTCTTCCTCTTCATCATTACTCGCATTTCCGCGACAAAATAATTCAGGGATAACTTTCATTTCTGTTAATTCTCATGACTAGTACCTAATATACATGTCAAGCTAGCTAGATTGTAACATTTATCTATTCCACATCCAAGGGAAGCTAGACTATTGGCACTACTGCGTCTCTCTGTGTGTTTATTTTACTTTGGTCCCTTGCAAGATGTATGAAATACTTTCAAAGAACAGAAGAATGTGCTCAAGGAAAACAGCTTTCAACTTTTACAAAGAACAATCATCTATGGATTTACTTGTGTGTGAAGTCTTAAGACTTCAATTGCATGGTTTATGGCAATGACAAGACTAAAACAAAGCACTTTTTTTTTTTTTCTCTTTATGGAATATTGTTCTAAGAATAGTTAAAATTCGTTCTAGGAAACACTAAAGACGTTTTATGAATTTATATGGAAGGTGGGGTTGATGCGACTTAAGTGCCTGGAATGAACTCTAGGGAAACGTTAATGGCCAATGAAGTGTCGTCCACTGATTCATGCGTGAGGCTAGCAAGTCTTACACGCCACAAGGAAGATGATGAATTCTTTGAAAATGACTTACCAGGAATCTGCTGTCTCCATGAAAGATATACATATTTTCTTCCAATATAATCCCAAAGATTCTAATACTATCTCCTCAATGACAGCTGATCAACTTGATCACAAGAACCTTCTCCTTCATCTTTGTTCTTTTTTCTTTTTTGCTTTTTCAAATTATTTTTTTTTGAGGTGCAAAGCAAGTGAATTTTATACCTTCTGCATCATATAGGGATATGCGTATAGAGTTATGGGACCCCTCTACCTCTGGTGCCCATTAAAGCAAATGGTATTGTAAACATGGTGACTTCCATAGTGCTCGTATTTTCAAAGTATTTCGGGTCATGTTCATTCTCTACTCCTATTATAAATTAACGACGACAAAGAAAAAAGAGCAACATTATTGCTAGCTCTATTAATATTTTGATGAGTAAGGATGGGGGGTATAAACGATGATACTATATATAAATATGTAATTCCTATAAACTAATGTACAGCTGCATATATTGAAAGTATATGGTCTTTGAAGAATGATGTTACAGCTAATGTTAGAGATATAGAAGATCTCATTATGCAAACATCCGTGGGTTCATTCAATGGTTACCCTCTCACAGCCACTTAGCATAGATAGAAGTCACAACTGTTCAATTTATTGAATAGTATTACATATAATAGTGATATGATAAAGCATCAAGGAGACTTGGATTTCTATATGAGGAAGGCCCTTTGGTAGAATATTAAATCAACTTGTATTGTAAATGAAGGAACAGAATATCCACCAAGAATCTTCTCCAGAGATATTATATATTTATATATACAGTGTGTTGTGCAAAAAAGCAAGTTGATAAAGGCAACTGAAATGGGAAAATAAGAGAGTGCAGGCTGTGTTCTTCCACGAGCTAATGTTGTGCCCATTTTGATGGGCACCATCCCCGTTCAGTTCTGCCCATCATATATACTTTTAAGTTTGTCTGGTGTCTTCTAGCTATCGAGCTCCTTTTACAAGCCAAGAGAATCTTCTTCGAGCTAGAAATAGAAAAGATTATAAAAAAAAAAAAATATATTGTGAGCCAAAATTTTGTTGTGAAGCAAAACAGGTAGTGTAAATTATACGCATGCATTCAAATAAGGGAGTGTTAAAATGACTCAAGATATATAGCTAAATCTATATCTCATATATCTCATTGATGTATTAATCCGCTAAGATATCACATCATCAGAGAAAAATAAGAAAGAAAACCCTACAGTTGATATATACTAACTATATTTGCATATATAGGTATTGTTTCAAGGATAATTTTCAAATAAAAAAATTATCTAAAAATAATAATTAATAAACTCAAAAATAATTCAAGTTATTTAGAGGGTTATAGTAGAAAATTTAGAGGATTAAGCTTAATACCTAATTTATGCTGAAGAGACAAAAATAATTCTTGAGTGCATATCTACACTGAAAAATGTGTACCAATCTTACATGTTGTCATCAAAGCAAAAAGCTTATGAAATATACTTGCCAAAATGACTGCAATCTATTTGATAGATATAAATAATGGCATTCAATAACTTTTGTTTAGTTCCAGCAAAAAATTCATTTCACTTATAATTAAAAATACATAGGCCACACACACACACACACACACACATGTGTGTGTGTGTGTGTTTTGGAGGCTCATTAAAAATACACGCTTCATTATTCAAACACATGAATGCCTGTGGAATGGTGAGTTGGCAGTTGGAATAGGTATATTTCTCTCAGTCGTCAAATGGAGTTCTAAAGCAATTAAAGAAGAAGATTAATTAAATTGTGGATCAGAAGAGTTGAAAAGAAGTGGTACCCATTGATAAAAAGTGCAGGAAGGAGATGAACAAAGTTGAACGCACGTACCATTCACCTATAACAAAAGGTTAAAGGTCAAAATCACGTATGTAGAAGATGATGATCACTAATGTCCTAATTAGATATATATATATATATATTTATTTATTTATTTATCACCAGACAATTAATACAAATTTTCTCAAAATCAATCCATCTTTTTAATATACACGGTGGTGTGTTTGGTGGGAATATCCCATACTCTTTTATAAGGCCAAAGACGTTAAACAAAAACAAGGACCCAAGATCAGATTGTGGAGTAAGTGCGCTTTTAGATATATATATTCCACCACTCCAAAGTCCAAGATTTGGATACCCACGGGGGCAAGAGCCAACCCAGAAAAATCTAAGCTAACAACTTGTGATGGCAAGAAATCACACCTCAATTAATTAGCTTGACTTGGCGAGATAGCGACGCAATTGGCACAACCCTTACATTGTTGTTCTCATATGACTCAAATCGCTGTTGATTTTAGAACAAAAGACTCTGGTTTGGAAAGAAACAAGCCGGAAACGTCCGTCCACCAACACATATACACATCTCCAAGTGCTATTGTCGCTTTTTATTACCTACATACCAGCATCTTTGCAATATAGGGATAAAAGAGTTAAAAGAATAAAATTAAAGAGCTATTCGTTACTTTTTTTTATACTTACTCTTTTTTTATTAGATCGAAGATATCATATTATCAAAATTAAAATTAAATTGAATTCAATCAAATTCAATTACTGCTTAATAAATACTAAAATAATAAAAAAATTTGTATCTTTTGTATCTATACTATAACTATAAAATCAAGAAAGAAAACAAAAAGATATTTGTTTTAATTTATGTATAATGAAACATAGTAATTGTCTTTTATAATTATTAATTGGAAAATATGGCTCAGTAGACTAAAGCGGCAGATTGCTAATCCATTATATGAGTTATTCGTGCCGAAGATTTGAATCCCCTTTGCTCTTTTTAATAATTTGACCAGATTTTTCTTTAGTTCATATATATATATATATATATATTATTTGGTGATGAATTATTATTATTAGCCTAGGAGATCAGGAGATTGGCCGAAGTATTTTTTTTGTTTTTGATAGTTTTAATATGTAAGACACATACACTTGATCAGTTGTGTGATGGAGTGGTTGCATCATTGTGGTCGTCATATATATTATATATTTGATAGATGTCGGCCTACAATGGCAAGAGCTTGTCACACTTACAAAAAAACTACAGGCGTTGTATGGTTTCTAATCTCAAAGACAATTATTTTTATTTATAAATATAAAAATATCAAAAAGTTCAATTTTTTCTAAAACATTTGGAGCACATAAATTTGATTTTGTTAAGAAAACAAGTTATTTGCAAAAAAGTTGTTCCTTTTTGGATTGTATTTAAAATTTTTAATTACGTTTTACTATTATTTGAGATTTTAGGATAGTTCTATTTGTTAAATATTGAATTGCTCAAATTCTAAATGAATAATTTACATGCTACAATAGGCTATTTATAGTTGTACAATAGAGTAAAAAAGGAAAAATAAAAGATAAAGTGTAATATCTTATAGATATAATATAATCTTTGTAATTATATATAACAATATATTATATATACAATATAATATCTATAAGATATGTGTATATATAGTAACATTCCTCCTCAAACTTAAGGTGGTAGAGAGGAAGCCATCTTGAGTTTGTCAACCAAGAGTCGATGTCGACTAGGTGGTGTGCTTTAGTGAAAATGTCAGCAAGTTGATCGACAGAGGCGATATGGGTCAAACGAAGTCTATTTTGTTTGATGTGCTGACGAATGAAATGACAATCAATCTCAATGTGTTTTGTTCGTTCGTAGAACACATTATTATGAGCAATTTGTATGACACTCATGTTATCACAGTGAAGAGTGGAACCATCAGAAAAAAAACTCCCATGTCTTGCAGCAGCCATTGAATCCATAACAACTCAGAAGTGGTATCTGCTAGAGCATGATATTCAACTTTTATACTAGAGCGTGAAACGAATGCTTGTTTTTTACTCTTCTAAAAGATTAATGACGATCCAAGAAGAAAGCAATATTCGATAACAGACCGATGATCAGTAGGATCATCGGCCCAATCAACATCCAAAAAGGCATGAAGGTCTAAGGAGTAGTGGGCAAAGAAATGAAGACCATAGAACATGGTACCCTTTATGTATCGAAGTATACGTAAAACTCTTGTATAATGAGAAGATCTTAGAGCATGCATAAACTGACTCACGAGCTGAATGACATAAGATAGGTCGGGCGAGTAACAGTAAGGTAGATAAGACTATCAATTAATTGTCTATACAACGTTGCATCTGCTAGAGACGTACCATCATTGGGCAGTAACTTGACATTTGTCTCAAAGGGATTGTTAACAATTTTACTGTCAGTCAAACTAGCACGAGATAAGAGATTAGAGACATACTTAGCTTGAGAAAGATAATATCCATTAGAACTTGATGTAACTTTGAGGCCTAAAAAATAGCTAAGTATCCCCAAGTCTTTCATTTCAAAATTCTGGTCAAAAAATGTTTGCAAGGCATGAATCCCTGAGATGTCATCTCCTGTTATGACCATGTCATCAATATAAAGTAAAAGAATAATAAGGCCAGCATCTGAGTATCGTAGAAATAAAGCAGAGTTATAAGAGCTAGGTGTAAATCCTTGTTGAGCAAATACAGAGCTAAACTTAGCAAACCAAGCTTTAGGAGACTGTTTTAGACCATATATGGCTTTTTGAAGGCGACAAACTTTTCATGGTGGATAGTCAAGCCCCAGAGGAGGTTGTAAATAAACTTCTTCGAGCAAATCTCTATTAAAAATGTATTTTTAATATCCATTTGGAGCATCTTCCACTTGCGAATAGCAGAAATCACAAGTAAAGATCGAAAAGTCATAAGATGAGCAATTGGGGCAACTGTTTTCTCATAATCAATATCATATTCCTGTGTGAAACCTTGAGCGACTAATCGTGCTTTATTGCGTTTTATGGATCCATCAGCACGAGTTTTAATCTTGAATACCCACTTACTTCCTAATACAATTTTATCTTGAGGCAAGTCAGTTAAATCCCAAGTATGAGTAGTTTCCATAACCTGGAGTTCTTCGGTCATAGCTTGTTGCCATAACAAGTCAGATTTAGCCTCGTGAGAGGTGGTTGGCTTATACAAAGTGGCAAGGGCAAAAAAATAGTGATAATCTTGAAGATAGAATGAAATAGTTCTTATTCGACTAGAACGTTGTATTTTAGGTGTAGGAAGAGACTCAGGTGATGTGTTGATTGGATCGGTCGACGTTGTAGGCAGATTAGTTTCGTTAGATAAGTTGGAGGTTGATGAACTTGCTTTACCTGCATCGGAGTCAGGAAATATGTCTGGGAGGAATCAATGAATAAGAAGGGAGAACGAGGTAATGGGAACGATGTGGAAAAAGACATAAATGGTCGATGTTCCCAGAATTGCTCATGGCGAGATATGCGTAGTCTCTGTGCAATAGGGTCATAACAATGGTAGCCCTTATGTTCAATGCCATAATCGAGAAGACAACAGAGACGTGAATTTTCAAATTGGAATGTTTATGTGGGGGTAGTAAGACAAAACGCACACAACCAAATGTTTTTAACACAAAATAATCAAGTCTTTTTCCATATAAGATTTCATATGGAGTTAGACCAGCGATAGTGAAGGATGGGATACGATTAATAGTTAGATGGCAATGAGTGCAGCTTCTCCCCAAAATTTTTTGGATAATTAAGCAGAAAGGAAAAGGGATCGAATAGTATCCAAAATATGTTGATGTTTTCATTCAGCACAACCATTTTGCTGAGAGGTATATGAACATGATTGATGGTATAAAATCCCACAACTCTTTAGAGTTTCAAGAAAGAAAGTAGATGTGTATTTTGGGCCATTATCACCACGAAAAATTTTGATTTCTATCCCAAATTGAGTATGAATCATTTTTTGAAAGGCATGAAAAACATTAAGCAATTCTGAACAATCTTTTAAAAGATATAACCAAGTATATCTAGAGAAATCATCAATGAAGATCACAAAATATTGACATCCGCCTTTAGTAGGTATGAGAGCAAGGCCCGAGATATCGAAGTGGATGAGATCAAAGGGGGCTGATGAAACAGATTCACTGTTATTGAAAGGTAAGGTGCTTTGTTTGCTCAGTTGACATTGAATGCAATTGAATTCTTTAAAATTGACTCGGCCTAAACAACCAGTAGAAGCTAAAAGTTTTAATTCGAGACAAGGATGCATGTCCTAGACGAGAATGCTACAAAATACAAGTAGAAACTAATGCAACAATAGGAGGAGCAGAAGAAGGTACCTGCATAAAGTAAGCTAAAAAAGATGATCAACTTTACGCCCGATCCCAATCAGCTGCCCCGTTTTATGATCCTGCACGTCACATCCTTTATTAGAAAAGATTAAAATAAAATCATTTTCGACAAGTTGGCCCACAGAAATGAGGTTAAGTGATAAATTTGGAACAAAAAGTGTGTTAGGGAGAGAGAGATTGGGTGTGGAAATAGAACCAGTGTAACTAACAGACATACTTGATCCATCAACAATATAGATAGCAGAAATAGGTGGAGTATTGGTATTTTGTGAAACTAAAGAAATATCCAAGGTCATGTGATTGCAACAAGCGGAGTTAATAAACCAAAGCGAAGTATTACTTGATTTAACGAAAAGAACAATGGGTGCTTTGGATAGAACCTGTTGCACAAGTGCTCAAGATCAGCTATAGTAAGAGATAAGGTGGGTGCTTCAGATGTGGTTGGTGTGGCCGATACAATAGAATCAGCAGTGCCACTAGAATTATTTGTTTTAGTCGGATCATTTCTTGATCGTCTACATTCTAAACCACAATGTCCAAAATAGCCACACTTATAACATTGCCCAGTAAATTTGTTTTACCTTTTCCTGGTACTTTTAAAGCAACAGTAGAAATCTGTTGTTGAGAAACTAGTAAAGGAGTAGAGGTTACCAAGACTTGGTCAGAGGTTATGCTAAGTTTAGCAGGATGATGTGTTTCTTATGATATTAATTCCATAAATGCAGTCTCAAGTGTTGGAAGAGGGGCTCGATGAAGAAGAGAAGCACGCGCATGTTCAAAATTATCTCGTAGAGTTGAATGAATTAACGACAGTCTCGATATGACTGAAAAGCTTTAGCAGAGGTTGGATGAGTGATATTAGGATCAGCTTGAGATAATTGATCCCATAGTACATTCATTTGCAAGTGATAGTCTAAAATTGACTGACTTGGTGCTTGTTGCAAGTGTTGTAAATGAGATTCCAATTGATATTGAAGTGCTAAATCGCTCGAGCAATTATATCGGTTAGCCAAAAAATTTCATGCAAGTTGAGCATTGTGAAATTTTGGCAAGAGAATCTGAATAGATGGCACAGAGGTATTGATTTATCAGGATAAAATCTTACAGTGAGTGCTTGCCCAAACTTTGTGCCATTCCTCAAACTCAACATCAGTCTCATTAGGACCTTGTATAGGTTCTGACTTTTCTCTAGTGACATAACATCACATTCTACAACCTGTGAAAAATATGGACATCTGTTGTGCCCAAATATTATAATTTGTCCCATCTAAAGTAATGTCAATGGGACGAGTAAGGAGAATGACACAAAAATTTTGTAGTTCAACTAGAAATAACAGCCAACAACAGATTTAGCCACAAAAAAATAGCAACAGTAAAGGACGACCAACAATTGGCAAGAAAGACGACCAGCAAACAGTGGCGAAATGGCAGCAGCGGTGAGAAGAGAAAAAAAATCAATAGCAGAATTGGTGAACAAAATCAACAGCAAAATCGGTGAGCAAAAAATAAGCAAAATTGGTGAGCACAAAAATAAATAAATAAATCGCAGCAGTGGGAGCAACTAGCAACTGTCAGCAAAAACAAATGCTACATGATCAACACAATCCCGAGCAACATTAAATCAGTAGTAGTAGGCGTGGAGCAGTAGCAAATCGTGTAAGCAGTGTGGAGCAGCAGTAGTAGGCGTGGAGCACGATAGCATGGTTGTGTGAGCGGTAAAATCAGCAGTAGTAGGCGTGGAACAACAACAAATTGTGTGAGCGATGTGGAGCACGATCGACACGATCGTGTGAGTGGCGGGATGAACAGAAGGTGAGCTGCAATTCTGGATTCAACAAATCAGTGGCGGAGCACAAACGATCAACACGGACGATCAACAATCAGAGGTGCAGTGGTGGAGCAGCGGCTATGACAGTGCAAACGACGGTGAACAGAGCAAATCTAATGGTATATTTGATAAACAACGGTGAACAAATGAAACTAGCAGCAGTAGACGTTCCGGCACCTAGCAGCAGCAAGGTGGAGATAACGGCGGCTGCTGCGAGCACATCAGTAACAGGGACAAGGTGAGATTGCAAAAACACAGCAACAGCAGAAACCAAAAAAAAAAAAAAACAATAAAAGGCAGAGATTGTTGGTTGAATTAGTTACAAAGTAGTTTTTTTTTACATGTTTAGATTAGTGGGGTTGTGATAGCTACTTTTGTGGAGTAAGTGGGGCTGTTGCTACATTTTTAAATTAGTGGGGTTGTGATAACTACTTTAGTGGACTTTTCGGTTGGTGTAAAGCCTATAAAGGCTTTTGTTTTGTTTTGTTTTAATATAGAAAGAAATTTATGCAATCTAGAGCATTGTTCTTTTCTTTGTTGTTTTCTTCTTTCTTTGTGTCTTCTTTTTAACAGTGGTATCAGAGCCTCTACACAGAAGTGTGTACTTGGGTGTTCAAAGAGGGAAAGTGAGACTGACAGGTAGTAGTCCAATCCTGCAACATGTTTTTCTTTCTTTGCAGCAGCAGTTCTTTATTTGCAGCAACAGTCATGACCACAGATTCCAATTTTGTGCAAGCAGCCATCCCACGCTTTGATGGTCACTATGACCATTGAAGCATGCTGACGGAAAATTTTTTGCGGTCAAAGGAATATTGGGCAGTCATTGAATCTGGGATACAAGAGCCACCAGCAGGTGCGGTCTTGACAGAAACCCAAACTGTAGAATTAGAAGTAAGAAAGCTGAATGACTTGAAAACAAAAAATTATCTATTTCAAGCCATTGATCATTCCATCTTGGAAACTATTCTTTGCAAAGAAACTTCTAAGGCTATTTGCAACTCGTTGAAGAAGAAGTATCAAGGCTCTATGAGAGTGAAGCGTGCCCAGCTTCAAGTATTGAGAAGGGACTTTAAGATGCCAGCAATGAAGGAAGGAGAATCTGTCAGCAACTATTGTTCCAGAACCATGGAGATTAGCAACAAGATGCGAATCCATGGCGAAAAGATGAACGACGTCACCATTGTGGAAAAGATTTTGCGTTCGCTGACTCCAAAATT
>JAJIYU010006830.1:0-20066 GCA_030144865.1 Tinospora cordifolia | reverse complement strand
TCTTCCATGTCCAATACTATTTGATGCCACTGCATTCGCTTCAGGGAATGGAGTAGAACCAGTTGGACGAGCTTCATGATTTTTCATTAACAGCTCATTATTTTGTTCAGCTCAAAAAGACAAGAAATTAGCTCTGAATATTTTTTAAATCCTTTCTCTCGATATTGCTGTTGCAGGAGCATATTTGAGGCATGAAAAGTGGAGAATTTTTTTCTAACATATCATCATTAGTGATCTTTTCTCTACACAATAATAATTGTGAGCTAATTCTAAATACCGCAAAGTTATACTCACTCAAACTTTTAAAGTCTTGTAACCGAAGATGCATCTAGTCGTAATGAGTCTTTGGAAGAATTACTGTCTTTTGGTGGTTAT
Organism: Tinospora cordifolia; assembly: GCA_030144865.1. Classification (NCBI taxonomy): domain Eukaryota; kingdom Viridiplantae; phylum Streptophyta; class Magnoliopsida; order Ranunculales; family Menispermaceae; genus Tinospora; species Tinospora cordifolia. The sequence continues at coordinate 19,691 of JAJIYU010006830.1, read as the reverse complement.
ATATTTCTTTTAAACATTTCCACAATTCAAGTAGATCTTTTATGGTAAGGCACTCAATTTTCAATCCCTCATGGAGATGGTGACAAAAAAAAATCATTACCTTGGTACGATTTTACAGGGACTCATTATTTCCCTCTTTGATGATGTCTCTAAGACCCATAGCATCAAGATGAATTTCAACATCTAAAATCCATGATAAATAATTTTTGCCCGAAATATCAAGTGCCACAAATTCTAACTTCGTGAGGTTTGACATATTGCTTCACAAGATATATAAAATATATTAGAATGTGATTATTTAAACAATTATTATTTTTTCAAATAAATTTTTAATCTATTTTAACGAAATAGATATGTTATATATATTAGTTAATAATAAATAATACCAATTACATACATGTTCACATCTTGATATTTAATCAAAATGTACAATTTGTATGAATTGGTATGACAACCTCTAGGAAAGGGCCGTGAGACTGAGTCTATTTAGAGTAACCAGCCTCCTAAGACAGGATAACCCATCTCCCTTTCAATGTTTAGCTTTACTCGGGATAAGGCTTACCTACTTCAACCCAAACTTATAGTATTATTTATAAAAATCAAGAATAGAACATAATCAATCAATAAAATATTAAATAAATTTATTTATTTGACTTTTGATTTCTGATGTAGAAGATCGTACTAGATGCAACTATAAAGCATACTTTCTTAGTCAATATAATTACATATAATTAATAGCAAATAATATTATATATAAATAATCAAACATGTGCAAACAAAGTGTATTACTCAAATATTTAATCACATAAATCAAAGTATGCCTTAAACCCTTTTCTTTTCAAACTCTTGTGTCTTTGAAGTTGATCTTGAAGAGCTAGCTCGTGCTGATAACGTGTTATGAATCAAACTTAAACAAATAAAAAAAATCAAAATTTTTTCAAGAGAAAGAGAAGAAAACTCAAGAACACTAGAGAGAAAAAAGTTTTCCAAGAGAGAATTGTTCTCTTTGTTGATGATTTCTATGAGGCACAAGACCCCTTTATATAGTTTTTTACAATAGGGGTTACATCAATCATAACGATGACATTTAAATAATCTCTTTAATTTGGACATTATGGGATTTAGAGGTTACATGATACTAAATATCAAAAGGGTTACAAAGGCATTCAATATTTTATTATTATTATTTGTAACAATTTTTATTTTTATATTAATTATCATTTATTATTATTTATCATTTGTTATTATTTTATTCTTATATATATATATTCACCTTTATTATTTTTATTTTCTGAAGTCTCATTGGCGTCTTGAGCATTTCAAAATAATTTTGATCATTTTACCTTTAAAATGATTTTTCAAAATTTATCGTATCCATGTCAAACTGGTTGAGTGGTCCAATTCTTGATACTCGTTAACCTTTATTGACTAATGTTATTTGATACTTAATTATAGTCATATATGGATCATTATTGACTTAGAAATTTTGGGGTATTACATTCATATTTATATTCTATATATAAAACAATACTAAATTTACTTCTATAATTGTATTTTATATAAGGGTGACAATTTATGTCATCGTGTCATAAACAGATAGTGTCGTTAGCGAGTGGTATCAAATAATTGTATACGGGTCATGTCGTAACCGTGTTTGTGATTGTTTACTTATATATATCCTATTTAATTTTTTATAATTAATTTTTAAAATAATTTTTAATAAAAATATTACTAAAGATATAAAACATATTAAAAATGAATTAATATTTTTTAAAAATTATATTTAAAAAATTAATAATAAATTATATTATTAATAAATAAATACATTAATTTTAAATAACTTATTTATAACTTGCCTCTTAACTAATTCATAATCGTGTTAAACGTGTTATTTTTCGAGTTTATCAGGTTAAACTATTTATGATCCAAATTTAGTTATGTCTAATTATATTTAACTCATTTTGACCTAAACTTATTTATACTAAACCTAAATCTGTTATTTCGTATCAAATTTAAATTAAATTATCATGTCATGTCACAAATTCTCTCTCTTAATTCTATAGCACTTACGACTATTTGATAAATAAGTACATTTTACAATATATAAAATTATGGTTACCATTATTAAATAAATAATTATTACAACTATTTTATAAAATTATATAGTTAAAATTATTAAATAAACAAATATTTTGCATTTATATTTTGAAATTGCAAATGAAGCAGTAACAACGGCAAGTTCAGTTCCCCATGTTTATTTGTTCAACAATTGAGGCCCATTTATACTACATTTGTCAAACTGGTCTTGTTCAGACAACCCCCAGGGGCAAAGTGTGTTATCCAGTGCTGACAACCGTATGGAGCAAACGAAAAGTTTACCTCCCACCACAAACTCTCTCATGGCGCGACAAGTCTTCTTCAAACGGGCGCTCAAGGAAAAAAAAAATCAAGAAGAAGTTGAAAAGCAGCGATAAGGTCAGAAGAGCTCCCGTCAGAAAACAAAACGAAAGTTAGAAGAGCCTTACGTACGAAGGAATACATGGAAAAGGAACCCAAGAAAAGTGACCGTTGCAAAAAGGGTAGTGGCTTGGTTCTCAAAACAGAATTCAAACCATACGTGTCCAACTCTCCAATCTCTGCTATATAAAAGAAAAAAAGTCACCAATCTCTGCTTTTTCTAGTCTTTTACAATTATCATTATTATTTTATATATATAAAAATATATATATTCGATTTTTCTATTATCTTGCTAGCAGCACACTCGTGATGCCAGCAGAACATCTTTGTTTATTTTATCTTTTTTACAGGGTTACCTGTTCTCTATGGCACAAAGCCATTAAAGCACACGTGCCAACAGCCCACATAGGGTGGCTATTTTCTCCACCTAGATCAAAGACATGTTTGCACGTTAATGAGCATAAAATCTTCAAATACAAAACAATAAATCAAATTACGTAAAAAATTATTAATTTTTATTTAATAATTAAGTTTATATATTAAATCAATTTAATTATGTACCTCAATGAAGATACCAATGTCATAGACTAATATATACATAAATAAATAAGGTCCTATAAATACTTATCAGCTTATATGTTGAGAATTTAACCTTTTGGTTAATTTCTTTCTTCTTTAAAAAAACAAAAAGAGAGTAATCTATATATGATCTTGACTCGTGCAAAAGTGGGCGATTAGTATTTTAGGTGTAAGCCACGGGGAACAGAAAGCCAGCTAACAAAAAGGGTTCAAAATAAATAAATAAATAAATGAGGAAAGGGGAAGAAAAAGAGGGCAGCAGACACCCTGCATGCTTAAGCATCATTTCAACTCTTACCATACAATCAATAAATAAACAACCAAAAAAGCAAAGCCTTCCTGCCAAAAGGTCTAAAGTGAAGTGAGGATCAATCATTAATTTAAGCAATAATAATAACAACCAATACCAAAAAGAGAATGCTGGAAGAAGAAAAAAAAAAAAAAAAAAAGGGCACTAATCCTACTGAACTGAACCTTAGAACAATCTGTACAAGAAGAATTTCAGCTCTGTTTTCCCCTCTACTTTTGGTTTTAATATGGTAGTAAGAAATCCCAGAATGAGTTATGGGGCACTTGTGTCCATCCTCCATGAGAATAGCATCAACTGTGAACATCATACTGTGCCTTAGATATAGATTCTGATAGCTTAGTGGAGAGTTTGTTTTTCAAATATGTATCAGAGAAAAGTAAGATAATAATGTTTTTTCAATTCTGATGAGCCCTTTGATGAATATGGTATAGTATCACCTCTGATTCTGAACATGTTTTCTTTGTCAATTACCTTCCTGGCTCGAATCCATACTCCCAGTGCGGCTCTTTCTGTTCCTTCGATCCTGCGAAAGTTAAAAACAACAAAGTTTAATCAAATTCTACAAAATTATGGTCACATAAATAATAGTCGTAGTCCAATAACTTGTTTGGTTTCGAGATAGTAGTGTTGAATCAAATTCTATGCAAGGATCAGAGATTTTGTCACAACAGTCACCAAACCTCTCGTAATGGATATTCGTCAGCTTCGAGCATTCGAACAACTTGACCCATTTTTGGTCTTTTATCTGCATCAGGATCAACGCATCTGAGAGCTATCAGAAGGGAACGCTTAAGGGCACGTGTTGTGGGCTTCACTTCGAGATTGGGGTCTACAACTTCCTCAGCCCTTCTATTCCCAACCATCATTTTAAGCCATTCTACAAGATTAACCTGCCAGCAATACAATACGCTTAGGGGTTTGAGGTTCAAAGTTTAAACTTTTCTTAATCAAATTATGGTATATTGAGTGTTGTCCATATCAACAGAAACCAAACTAGAAAACCAGTAGTAAGTACCTCATTCGCAGGCCGGCTATAGTCTACGGGATCCCTACCAGTAACTGCCTCTAGCAGGAGAACACCGAAACTGTATATATCACTCTTCTCATTCAAGAAGCCGGTGTTTGCGTATTCCGGAGCTACATACCTGAGAGAATGAACATGTTAGACATCGTGCAACCTATTTTATATATATATATATATCTTGGAAAGGTTTACTAGAGGGAGGAAGAAATTTTCATACACATAAGAAAAGCAGAAGGGAAGTTGGACAACAATGTGACATACCCGAAAGTCCCCATTACTCGGGTTGTGATGTGGCTTTCTCCAGAATCCAAGAGCTTGGCCAGTCCAAAGTCAGAAACTTTAGCGTTAAATTCGTCATCAATCAATATGTTGCTCGACTTTATGTCTCGATGCACAACTTTTGGTTCTATCGCTTCGTGCAAGTATGCAAGTCTGGATCACATTTTTGAAAAAGGTCTATTCATTCAATTGCTAAACCAAATCATTCTTTTGGACCACAGAAGTAGGTGATGAATACATATGAGTTTGAGTAGGAAGAAAAAGGACTTACGCCTTAGCAGTACTGAGGATAACCTTCATCCTGGCCTCCCAATTAAGGGACCCTTGCTGGCGCAAAGCTCCATGAAGCCACTGTTCTAAGTTGCCATTGTTTACATACTCGTAGACCAACATTCTATGTTATAGGGGAAAAAAGAAGACATCTCAATATCATATAGCTTTTGATGATGAACACAACATACTTTGATAATGAACACAAAATACGAAGAAAAACACTAATATCAGGAGAATTTAAACAAATTTACCTGTGAATTCCTTCAACACAGTAACCCAAGAGCCGGACAAGATTTTTATGTCTGACATGACCAATAGCTTCCACTTCAACTCTGAATTCTTTTTCTGCTTGACCCCTACAAATTAATGTTTTTACAAGAACTTAATTATAAGAATATAACCAAAACCCTGTTTGATAACTCTATCTAGTTTCTACTTCTACTTTAATGTGAACATCAGTTAGTAGCAAAGGTATAAGCTCTAATATCCTAAGCCGATATATTTTGCTCATTCTTTCGAGGTTATCTGTCTACTACTTAAATCACACGTAGAATATTAAGAATTTAATCCAAAAAAAAATTTCATTTTAATTACTGTTAGTTCTAGTAGAGAGTTAACAAACATCACCTAAGTTCCATAATTCATCAGAAAGAGAAACAACAACTGAAATTGAATCAAAGACTTTAATGGCAGCTGGTCCTTACAGATTATTAAGGAGTTTCTTTACTGCAACCTCTGTTCCATTGATCAATCGCCCTTTATAAACAACACCGTAGCCACCCTCTCCAAGCACATTCTTTGGTGAAAATCCACTTGTTGCAATCTCAAGATCCCTAAGAGTAAACCAATGACCCCAACCAAGATGTGATACTTCTGGCAAGCCAATTAATGGAGAAGCTGAAGCAATACCGCCCATCAAATATGACAATTTCCGAGTAGTCCCAATGCTTGTTTCTTCCCCGGACTGTGAGCTACAGCCTCTCTCATTCTGATAAAGCGAGCTACATTGACTTATATTGTCTGCCTCACTCGATTTGCTTTTAGCCAAATGAACAAACATTTTCTCTGATGTCTTGTCACTCAATTTTTCATCAACTGTTATGGCAAATCCTTCTCGCTGATCATGGGCGTTGTGAATCCCAACACTGTCAACTTTGATTTCCTTCGATATGCTCGGTATTTGAGAATTAGAGAACTTATCAATGGTTCTTTTTGATTTCTTCCTAGATGCCATCCATATAGATAAGATTGAGAGAACCAACACAATAAATGCTCCAACACAGATACCAATCAAAACCCATAATTTTAAAGAAAAAATTGGGGTCTTCTTAGATAGTTCTGAACTCAAAGAATTATCAGCTGACATTTTCTTTTATCACCCCCAAGATCCAACTAGATGAGACAACCTACAAGTAGATAATAACCACCAGATCCTTTGGCTTGATCACATGAACTGTGAACTCAAAGCATCTTTACCTGCATTTTAAAAAATTCGTTTTATTCTTTAGACATTGAAGCAGCAGCAGATATAGATCAAAACTGCTAGGACACTCTATAATAAAAACAAATAAAGCAGAGCACATTAATAGCCCCCCATGTCACATTTGCTTGTAGAGCAAGTGAAATGCCCATGATGGAAGGTTATCCATTTTGATTTAAAAAAAAAAAAAGAAAGAAAGAAAGAAAGAAAAGAAAAGAAAAGAAAGAAAAAAGCTTTTGATTTGGTTAAGCATCAAGCCGGGCAAGAACATATAAGATATCCATTTCAAAAAGAAAAATTAAATTAAATTAAATATATATTATTCTTGACTTACTTGGCTCTATATCAGCAAATAAAAAGAAGAAAAGGTGGGGGGAAAAAGAGAAAAGAGCATCTGATACGTCCCTTCAAGCAGTAGAAATGCAATATTTGTCCCAAAAACTATAAGAAAAACCAAAAAAAGGTAAATTGGGTCATTGATGAAAATCCATTACCCTCATAAGCTATCCCAATAATTTTCCCCAATGTTTCGTCCACAGCCCACAAAATATTAATCCTTAAGACACACGCAATATCAAATCAGACGAAAAATATGGCAAATAAGTTTCAAACTGCAGCATAACCCTTCAGATTAAATGACTGGGAACGCCACTAATCCAACAAAAAAGAGACCTTTTTCACGGGTGATCTAATCTTTCTGATCTTCCTCAGAAACATCCCTGAAGAACGAAGTAGGGGTCTCCATTTGAAGCTAGCAGAGTCTCAAACAGCGCACAGTAACAGTAATGCCCACACCAGAGAGGAAACCCAGAAAGCCAATGCAGAATAATAGCTTGGAAGTAGACTTTACGATCGGAGATGGGGAAAATAACAGTTCATGAATCAATAAAAAGAACAAAGATAGAGATGGGTCTCCAACAGACACAAAATCAAGCATAAACAAACAACTTCTTATCTCAGAAGAGAATTTTGAGGGCCCAAAATACAAAGTTTGGTGTAATGTGTAGGTGAGGTTTTGGCCTCTTAGGATAAGAGATTCACAGATGTATAGCTATAAACTTAAGAAGCTTGTTGTTCAATGGAGGAAAACCAGAAAGAGAGAGAGAGGAACAGTCAAGAGAAAGCAACTGAGAGGAATGGAAATTCGCATTTATATCTGGGTATTTGGGAAAAATAATTTTATATAAATATACATTGTTAAAGATAGATAACTGGCAAGTAGGAAATAAAAAATTATATAATAGTGGCAATCAGAAAGAAAAAAATAATAATAAAATTGGAAAGATATAGAGAGAGAGAGAGGGAGGACTATAGATTGAGAGGGCAATAGGTGTCATTTATCTTTTATTAAATTACGCTTTTTTACTTTTTTTTTATCCAACGACTCTATCATTATTATTAAACTATATATATATATATATATATATATAGTTTAGTAACGTTCTGTTCAAAACTATCCTTACGGTTGAAAATTTCTTTTTCTTTAATTTTTTTTATGGTTTTTCTAATCATGAAATGATAAAATAATTATCAACATTTACAATTTTTAATTAATTTATTTAATAATTATAGATATTATAATTATATAAAAATATAAAACTGTATTATTTAAATTAGTATTTTTTTAAAAAAAAAATCTTTATTGAGAAAAGTTCTAAGAACTAACATTTTGTAAGGAGGGCACTTCCAACAATCATATTGTAGAATTTCTAGAATTGTTGTTCAGTTAAATGGTTGTTCATAACAAGTAATCTAGAATAGAGGGGCAAGTACCTCACACGCTTCCAAAAAATAAAAAATAAAAATGAAAAATCTTTAATAGATTATGGATTAGGAAGACAATATATGAGATGAATTAGTGGCTAAGTAACTAAGGATGGGGTTATTGTGGGTATTTCGTGATTAGATGAATAGGTTTTTGTGGATATCTTGTCTATATCATACGATGGTAAATAAAGAATTATTTAGATCATTAATTCTAAATGTCCTTTTTATGCTTTGGATAGATTGATGGAGACTGATGAAAAATACAATGAGACAGAGCTGTTAGGTGAAATAAAAGAGGTCTTACAAGTTTTCTTGTTTTTAATGTTTTTGTTAATTGTACTTTCTATTTTGTTTTTAGGTTGAAATAGAGCACAGGTAATACAAAAATGAAGTGGTCGCGTTGTTCCCCCACCTAAAATAAATAAATAAAATAAAATAAAATAAAAAGAAACATTTGGCATTGTTTTGGGGTTATCATTTCTTCTCCTTCTCCTTGTACATAATTTTTTAATTTTAGGCTTTCAGAACGACCCTTTGTTTAATGGAAAAATGTGGGCAGTGACATTCAAAAATTATTATTACTGAAAACAATACATTTAAGGGGAGTCAACTCCCTTGAAAAATCAAGATATTGATGTTTGAAGTAAATTGTAAACTGTCTATTAGTTATCAAGATTTAATGGTTGTTTTAGTTATTAGACATTAAGATTTGATAGTTGCTTCGGGTAATTTGCGAAAAGATTAATTGCTTGCAAAAGTTACAAAACGATGGTAGAAGAGAATGGGAATAATTTATTTTTACTTGAAAATGACTTGACAAGGTATAAAATGTTGTGACAAGACAAACTTATTTGCTCTAGAAATAGTAGTGCCTATAAATAATATCATTCTCTTCTCTTCTAATTATTTCATTTCATTCTTCTCTTTATGTAATCTTCTTTCTAATTTTGTTTTCCTTCTACAAAAAGATCGTCCCTTTGTTATAACCTTAGGTGTAGCGGAAGTATTATAATTTAGATTTTCGTAGCAATTTTTTTGTATCTTGCCCATTAACGTTTTCCTTGAGCAAGGACTTTAAGACGTTAAATTTTTGTGTTACTTACATTTTTCTAGTTTTTTAATCTTGTTATTTAGTTGAATAATACTTATGTACCTTTCATTCCCTAGAAATTAGTATCAGAGAGAGTATCTTAAAAGTCTTTTCAGCATGCTTTGTGCTTAGAACCTTATTTGATCTTCCTGGACAAAAAAGCTTTGTTCAAGTTTTTTTGGTCATTAACATAAATTAGTAGGAGTTAATGTAGTTTACTATACTTAATGTAACAACAAAGATTAATATAAAAAAGTTTGATGTGACTAACTTCTTATTATTGAAGCTCAAGAATAAGGCATTTTTATGCAAGCAAGGCTACTTAGAAGTAATTGAAGGCAGGTCAACAAAAATCACAGATGACGAACAATGGAAGAATATTGATGTTGATATAAGGTCAAATTTGCATCTAACATTGATAGATAATATCTCATTAAGTGTAACAAAAAAAAAGATAGCTCAAGAAATTTGGGATACGTTCATCAATTCGTATGAAGCCAAGTCAATATACAAAAGATCTTCTTGAAAAGAAAATTATACACTATTCTTATGGCGAAATAAGCATCAGTGGCCGACCATATCAATACCTAAAATAGTCTATGTTCTTAATTTAGAACAATAAATCATATAATAGATGAGCTTGAAATGCAGTTATTCTACTTCAAAGTCTGCTTGTAATACCCTAATAAATTCCTGAGTTTTTAAGAATACGAATATGCAGAATCATAAATAAGTCAATAAGTGTTAAACACGTTAAATACCTTAAGGGTAAAATGGTAATTTGGCCATGTTATGGTAAAATGGTCATTTTACCTAAGACAAGACGCATGTGCTATTATGAAAGCAATGTAAAAATGATTTATATAAAAATAGAACAAAATAAAGTGTCTAAAAAATATTGTAGAAAATGACAAGGATTAAATTTAATAAAATTTATGTAAATTAAAGAATATGTCCATATGAAAATTTAGGGCATAGTACAAATTATTTGTAAAATATTGAAAATAAATAAAAATTTTGGAATAATTGCCTTATAAAAATCACTTAAATGAGCACTTAAATGGTATGAAAAAATTATTAAAATGAAATAATTTCAATCAAAGGCCAAAATAAAAGCTTATGGTATAAGCAACGGGTCTTGTAACTAAAATAATTGAAGACTGACATATGTGCCTTATGTGGGCTTGGTAGCTGATTAATAAGAAGCATTGGGACACGAAATATGCTCAAAAGTGGTGCCAACCTAGTTAGAAATTTGATATTCAAAATTCAAATGGAATAGAAAATCAAATAACAAAGATTTTTTTCCAAAAAATCACTTTCCAAAACCAATCATTTTCTCTCCCCACTTTCCCTAAACTCAAACATCATCTTGGGTTCCCTCTAGCCATCCTCTAAGGTTTCCATTCTCTGTTAGACGTCCTTCCTAGAGTCTCTCTCCAAGATGCACAAGGAAGAACAAGAAAAGAAAAGAAAGAAAAGGTGGGCATTCTCCAAGATCAAGATCCGACAAAAGAAGAGAGGTAAGAACAATCTAATTAATGACTTTCATTCTTTTCTCCTTCTCCTTCATGACATTTTGAAATGGTGTCTATTGAAGAATTCTATCTCATTCCATCATCATCACATTTCAAAAAAAGAAAGAGGAAGAAATGCCACTTGTTGAGAAATGCGTCGATGGAGAACAAAATAGCGAGAAATTAAGTTATTGGAGTAAAAATCTCTCAACCTTCTTTTATTGATTAATCATGTCTTTATGTTAATAAATGTTTGTAAGAGTTAGGGAAATCAAAAGAAAATATTTTGTAATAAGATTTCATGAAACTTAAATAATGAGCACTCATTTTATTTATAATCATCAAAGAAGCATGAATAAGGGTTTGGAGTATTTATCCATACGCAGTTTTGTCATAACTATTATTTGATTGTAGAAATGTGTGTGTGAATAAAATTCTTTCATGTAAAAAGCATTAGAAAATCTTGTTTTTCTTTTTACATAGTTTATTGCATGCTTGGATAGATTAGAAAACCAAAATCATGAATATTAGGAGAAAAAGAATTATTTTCACACTTCATAAGAAAATGAAATACAAAAAATAGTAGCATGATCTAAAACATAGATAAATATTGAAGAAAGTTGTTGGAGTGTTTATTGAAGAAAAGCAATTGCTGAAATTTTTTAAGAATTTCTATTAAGCATTTACTTGTTAATGGAAAATAGAGTGAAAAAATTTGTATTTATTAGATTGTTGTAACACCCCTTAAGTCAATTTTAAACGTCGATGTATTTTTGAAAAATAAGTAAATGAATAAAATAATAATAATAAAGTCATTTTTTGTGATGAAGAAGAATTTAGGTATTAATGTTGTTGTAAGAAAAATGAATAAATAAGATTACACATATGTATATATATAGATATTGAAAAAAAAAAATTGAAAAATGTGGTGGCAACCCAATTGTTGTGTGGTGGCTATCTTATGTTGAACATGAAGAGGGAATGATACACTTAAGGGCGTTAGGTGCCAGCCCCTTCTTGTCCACAAAATAGGTTGCTGCCAGCACGTTCCAACATTCCCTTCCTCATAATACAGTACAGGAAAAAAAAATTTCTGCGACTTGTATTCCATCATCTTCTTCTTTAGAGATCCATAACTCCCTCAATCCTTACCCAAATAACATGAAATTAGGCTTGTTGGAAAGAAGAGACTAAGAAGAACAACATACCTCAAGATCAGCTCCAAAGGAAAAACATTAGCTATCAAAAATAGTGACTAAATATCATAGGTATACACACTTTTTCCTGTTCTAAATTTGAATTCCATGACTACTTGTGGTGTGGTTGTGTGTATGTTGGGTGTAAAATTCTGTAAATCATGACTTAGAATGTATAATTAGGACTGAAGGGGAGCTTTCCATGTCAATAGACCAACCCCAAACCGTGCTTAAGAGATTAGGAAGGGTGAAGAACCATGGTGTTTGAAACTGTCAACACTTAGCCAAAAACGATAACCTAAAAACAAGGCTAATGAACCCGATTCACAACCTTATAACATTGGATTGGTTGAACCTAGCAATCAGGACCTAGATAATTAGAAAGTAGGATATCCCACTAACAAATAGAACCAGAAAGGAAAGAATTTGGTGCTGGTTTGGTCATTCAAACCTTAGGATGAGTATGTCTACTCAAATTGCTAGACAGGTTTTAAATAATACAACCTATTCAAGTGTAGTATAACATCAACCTCGAAACCATGTTAGAAGGTTCAAAAAACTATTAAATTTGGGACATCTCTAGATCTTAATAGAAGGGAAATTCTAGCAGAGTTTCACTAAAAAATCACAGATGGATTGATCACAATTGATCCATGAAGGATGCTATGGAAAACAGTTTGACAAAAACTCACTATTTTGTTCTACAATGAAAAAAATGGAAAAATCTATGTTAGGATTATCCTATGAATCTGGATTTTGGTGGATAGAACCCTCAGATGATGCCCCAGAATTTAGTATCCAAAAATTAGAATGAACTAAATTTGGGAAGGGCGTTAATGGAACTTAGGAATCAGACTCTAGAAACATACTCTGTCATCAGTAAGTGCAGGATAAATATGAGCTTAGAAACTTGGAAAAATGATGTCCTAAAATCCTAAATAAAAATTATCAGTATTATTTGGAAGGTCCTAATAGAATCTGAAAATTTTGGTAACATTTGAATAACTACATAGGTCTCGATAAAATGGAAAATATAATGACTCAAATTAGTTTCTTGTTCTGCATGGGGACCAAAATGTAAGGAGCAGTAAAAACAGTGACTTCCAATGCTTAGAAAAATAAGGAAAAATTTTTAATAAAATTAGATTGGTTAAGGAGAATCTCCACCAAATTTGGAGTCTTAGTAAATTTCACAAGTTGCACTATTGCACAATGAGATAGAATATCTCATGTCTAAACTCAAACCCAAGTATAGCCTTGGGTTTATTAGACCTAATGAGGGAGCAATAGATTATTAACAATGAGAAAACATGTTTAACTTGTAAAGATCATTAATCAAAACCATAATATAGATACTAACAATGAGCCAACAATGTGTGAACGGGTATAACTGAGACAGTGAATGTGATCAGGTTGTTCAAGGCGGGGGATCACAAGATCAACAGAGAGAGAAGTAATAGATATCTATGAGTACTTTCTTTAATTTATAAGTTTAAGCATGTGCATTCTATTTGCATTAATCATGCATGTGGATTATGGATTGTTAATATGGAATGCATCATTATCGAATTTTATATCCCTTTTGAACTTTCGAGACATTGTCTAGTTCTGTGAGTGAGATTTTGGTGAGCTTACGTGTTGCTGCAGTGACATTGAGGTAAGTAAATAACCAACAGATGTAAGTTCTTGGTTTTAGACCACCTGGCTCATGAAAGTTCCGAGGTTCAACTTATATGTTTTACCGATATGCGACCATGATAATGTTATTGTTGCGTTTACCCTACTTGTGAACATCTGAGCATGCATCCATTTGTTCTCAAAATAGTTGCCTTAAGTGATAAGTTAGGTTTGTTACTCACTGAGCCCGTAGTTGGTTGGGCTCATTATTCTCTATTATTTTATTTTACAGGTCCTTCTTAGGTGGATAAGGAAAAGGTTTACTCTTGGAGTAAGATTGAGTATGTGGGTTATGTAACCTCTTGTGTAGATAAATCCAATTCGTTAATGTATTTATGGATCTTTACTATGTCTATATAAATGACACTGATGAATGTATCTATAACTGTGAATGTTCAAAATTAACTTAAATCTTTAGTTATGTGTGTGACATCTGCTATATTATTAATAGAAAAATTCCAAAAATAATTAGATTTTCAAAAATTTTATTAAAAAAAAGTAAAAAATAATAATTTTCACAAAATTATTTAAATAAAATATTTTTTTATTTAAAATGATATAATTGATAAAATAGAGTGAAAATAGTGAAACAAAGTATATTTATTAGACTACTATTAGAAAAAATCCAAAAAAAATTCAGAATTCTGGAAATTTTATTAAAATAAGTAAAAAATAATAATTTTTGCAAATTATTTGAATAAAAATAAAATTTTTAGATTAAAAATGACCTAATTAGTAATTAATTTCAAACTTTTATAAAACATATATGTTAGTATAAATTGCTATACATGTACATTTTGAATTCTTAAGTGGTAAAAGGGAAAAACATAGAAAATAATAGAAGAAATAATTAACAATATTTTCAAAAAAAAATTTAGTGACTTGAAATGATATTAAAAACCTGATATTTAAATAAATTAAATAAATAATTTTATATAGTTCAAGATATAAATTTAATGTATGCTTAAGATAGAATAGTATATAATAAATGAGATAAAATAAATTGAGTTGAAAGAAAATTAAAAAATAAAAAACTTAGAAATTAAGCTTGCTCAAAAATAAATTTAAATGTTAAGAAAATAAAATATTTTCTATTAAAAATATCAAGATACATAGAATAAAGATTCTATGTATCATTAATGAAAATAAACTTGATAATCATGCAAAATATGCATGATAAAATTTAATTAAATCTCAGATTTTAGTTTAATAATAGAATGGCCAAAATAATTCATCATGATATGGTTCATGAATGAAAAATAATATTTTGGCTAAGTTCACAAATAAATAGAGATAACAATGTACAATACACTGAATATAAAAACGGTGAATGCATTGAAAACAAAGACAGCGGGGCATAAAAATAAACAATACATGTGAAAAACATATTTCATGATGAAAGATAAACTTACTAAAAACATTTGTTGATTTGAATTAGGTCAACATCTCGGATAGATCTAGAGTGGTGTAGATCTCAAGGTGGTAGAACATTTGAACAAGTGGAGATGATTACCTTACTCCTTAATATTATCTAAGTTTTAAATATGGAATATGATGCTTGTTTACATTTATTGAACACTTAGGAGCATGCTAGGGCATGATCGTGTAATGTTTGAATGTCATGAATTTCCACCTGTTTGTGGTGTATGTTGAATAACATGAGCTATATAGTTTTATATATTTGTTTGTAGTGTATGTGGTGTATCCTGATAAACTCACTCCCAAACCGAGTTCATCAAGACACTTTTAAGCCTCTTGTACACACCATACATAATACAATCAGAGTAATTATAAGTGATGCGGAAGTAGCTAAATAAATAATTGCAATAAATTTTTTTTGTTAAATTAAACAAAAATTAACTATATACAGTCCCCTAAATGTGGTATTAGCAGAAATGCCCAAGTTAATTATTTACAACATTTCCTTACCCACTATACATCATACTAACTCTCAAAATAGTAAATCACATGAAGAAACCTACCAAAATAAAAGAAATACACACTACGTGACCATTTTCTTGTCTTTGTCTACAGTAGAAGAAGCTAAAATGTTTGAATGGTGAGTCAATTTGTCAATAACGACTCAGTGAGTAATGTAGTCTAATGTATAACTTAGAACATGAATTCTATAAAACAATATCATGTATGCATGCACAATAATAATATTGCGAATAAATGCAATAGTTAACAAATGTTAAATCCACAATATAGTTATGCATATTCCATTTTGAAAACGATTTTAATGCTAAAAACAAATGTCAAAGCTCTCAATAGCCTATAAAGCAATGATAAATCCACTCAAGCAGGTGTAACAGATAGTTAGGTGTATTCTCATATCATATCATAGGGATCTGCTAGCTCATACCTCACATATATGTGTGTGATAAATGAGGTGCTTGATTGGAAAAAAAAGAATTAATAAAATACATAAAAAAAGAGATAATAAGGATGAGCTGGTGGATAATGAAAAGGAATAAAAAAAATTAAATTAGTGGATAATATAGAGTGTGTTGGATGGATAAGATAAATTAAGGTTATATATATATATATATATATATTATGTAAAGGAATTTAATTAAATTGGGATCCACCATTTTGTTGGCTATAAAAAGGGTGTTCTCTACTTCATTTCTTGCACAATTCATTCTCCCCTCAAATTTGCTCAACTGGGAAGAGAGAAAAAAAAAAAAGAAGAGAAAAGAAAGAAAAAGAAAAAGAAAAAGAGAAGAAAAGAAAAGAAAATAGGAAAAGAAAAGTTGCTTACTTTCGAGGATTCGATACTTTGGATAAAATATTTTTACCTCTTGTCAATTTATAATTGTTATAGAGATTATGAATTTCAATTTTACTAGTGTAATTTTCATAAAATGTGTTAGTCTATTGTATAATCCAAAATTAGGGTGTATTTTTCTTAGAAGTAAATATATATAAATATAAATATATATATATATATATCCACGTGATCTTTTCAAGCCTATCCCTAGGAGGTTGTTTTGTTATTTTGTTATTTTTTGTATTTTAAATCAATATGTACAAGTTTTGAAAAAATGTAAAGTTGAACGGGACTATGTAATGTAATCAATGTTAAAGACTTTCGTTATTGTGACATTATTCCGCTTAACTTGTTATTGTTACACTCAGAATAATATAAATGTTTTGATGGTAAGACTTAACAATAGTTGACAAGTTTGACTGAGGAGTAGACTTGTTTGACTATTGTGCTGGCCGGGCAGCCTATATGAGGCTTCTGAAGGGGTCCTGACAAGATTAAACTACATTATTCACTAAGCTGCTATGGACAAATTGACTCACTATTCTAACATTTCAGGTTTTTCTTCTGTGGACAGAGGCAAAAGGGTGTTTATGGTGTAGAGCGACATTTTCAATTTGTTTTAGTAGGTTTTTTACACAGTTCGTTATGTGGAGAGTTAGTATGATACATAGGGGGTAAGAAAATTGTTGTAAATATTTTGACTTAGATACTTTTGTTATTGCTATATTTAGGAGACTATATATATAGTTAACTTTTATTTGACTTAAATTTCTATTGTAATTATTTGTTTAGTTACTTCCACATTTCTTGTGATCACTCTGATGATGTTGTGTATGGGGTATGAAGTAGGCTTAGCAGTGTTTTGACGGGTGTTGTGCCAGTTGGTTCGCCCTTTACCCTAGAAAAGGGGTCCTGACAAAACTTATCAAAAAGAGGGAATCAAATAGATGTACTCCTTTTTTGACGCTAAGAAAAAATTTACAATGCAAGAAGTAACTTGAGAAACAAAAAGTCATTGTTTACAAAGAAAAACTTATTTTTGTAATACGCCTTAAAAGCTATTTTCACATTTAATCAAATAAAACATTTTTCATATGTTTCAAGTTTTGGAATTATGAAGTTAATTTCAAATTGCAAAACCCAAGTGGAGATTAGTGTTTCCGAAGTACATTATTAGGAATAAAAATATTATTTTGAGAAAAGAAAAAAAATGCCTCGATGATTATATATTAATTTACATTGCAAGTATATTATTTTCACATTGATTGTTTGTTTAATATTCTCAACTTTAACTTACTTTCGCAAGTTCCTTAATGATAGAATATAGCTCATTTGCAATGAAATTTTTTTAATAATTGGATTTGCATACTCTTTTTCTTAAATACAAGGGTTGACTATAATTTAATAATATTCAAAGTCAAAATTATGAAGTTATTTAATTATTACTATTAATTACAGTAACATTAGTGAGCTTAGATGATATGCGAACTGTAACATCTTAAAAATTTAAATTTTAGTCAATTATAAATTGATTCAAATTAATCATAATTTGACCCAAAATAATCCTCAATCACAAAGGCTAACCCAAGTCAAGAACTGGTCCAATTTACCAATGCTTTGGGGTTTAAACAATCAAATTAAGCAATAAGCTTATGCCAAAATACTTAGAATGTCAAAATGAATAAAAATGAAAATTACAAATTACAAGAATGCCACTACATGCACTGCATCTTGGCTCGTAAGCTAGAAACCCACAATGCAGTGTATTGGACTAATGTAGGTTGCTAAAAAGTTCAATTTGCAAAATGAGGACTTTACATCGAGATTTCCATCAATCTAAAGGTCCAACGGGTGCCACATGAGTTGCCCATAGAAGTTCATATTGAAACTCATTGGTTAAGACAAACAAACAAACAAAAAAAAGACTTTACTACTCTCATGATGAGAAAAGTGGGTGGAAAAAGTAGCAGTTGCTCATTTCTTGTTTGGTGCAAGAACCTAATGGACTGAATTGAGAAGCATAAACTCTTCCTTATGCTCGTGCACAACTTAACCAAGTTTCAGATAAAGCACTCTCCTCAACTTTAATGATTTGTTTACAATCCTGACCTAATACCTTGGATTTGAAGAATCTTGGGGTGTTACAAATAACTCAATGTAAGCTTCCCTAAAGTCCTCTTTATATTTAGTTACACATATGTAAAGATGAAATCATGTCATGAATAATTTGTTTATCACAAAGACATTGATGTCTACTAAATTAAGGGACTTTTCTTACAAACCATGAGGTGTAGCTTCTTAAGACCCAAATACCACTAGATTTTGGCATTTTTCATGATCAAAATGCCTCCTGAATAATGTAAATGTGTACATGATAAATAAAAAACTAAGCTTGTAAAGATAGGTGGTTATACATTTGAATTGTGGGTAACAAAGACCTTGTGACTGTAACACCCCAACCCCTGTATCTTTAAGCATTGGACATAACCATCATTCTCTTGAAAGTGGATTTAATTAACTGACGGGTCGGGCCGGTGTTACTTTACAAGTGACACACACTTGTTTTTCTCTTTTTTTAATATTTCATGCCTTTGTATAAAAATTCAAGAATACAAAATTTTTACTTTAAGCAAATCAAGGCAAATTAAAAGAAATAAAGAAATTCAAACTATTTTATTCATAATAGAAAAAATTAAAAGTACTAAACTTTTCAAACAAACTAACTATTACAGGGGAAAACTTCAAAATATTTTTCAGTAGAAAAGATTTAAACTTTGGCCAATATGCCCAGAAAAATTCTAAAATAATAAGGTAAAAACTTTCTAAGAACTATCCATGTTTAACTGCTTCATAGGTTTCACGTTCCTGAAAAAAAAATAAGAAAGGAAGGAGTGAACACATAGCCTAGTGGATCCTTTTCAAACAACCATCTTTCATATTCAAACTCATAACACAATTATAATTCAAACACTTGCAATCATTAGGCGTTTCAAACAATAATTTGTTCAAGTCGAATCTCAGACCAAAAGGGCCTTTAATCCCTTGATGCTCTTAACTAAGTAAATGGGGCCCACTCGGCATCAACGCGTTAGTGGCACGTGTCCACATCAACCCGTTACACATGGTGACCCACTAGGTAATGTGGTACATGACCCTTGAGTACTTAGGTCTGAAAACCATATGACCTAACTCATATGAAAAGAACATCCATAGCGTCGCCTTGACCACTATGATGGTACGTGGTTATTATCACCATCGTCTCAGCTTAA
>JAJIYU010006829.1:0-20206 GCA_030144865.1 Tinospora cordifolia | reverse complement strand
TAAAAGAATTAGATTATAGCCAGAAAAACATCCCAAGTCTCTTTTATAATCTTATTGTTTTTCATAGTTTCAACCACTTTCAATACCCACTATTACTTTCCTACATTTATCCCTATCACTTTCTAACATAAGATTGAATTATATAATATTCCTATAAGAGGAATTTACAATACTGAAGTTCATGCTGCTTAAGTCAGTAAATTTCATAAAAATAATTCTCTAAAAACTGGATTCCTTTTATGTTTTACTGAAGCAATATATTTCTTAATTTTGAATTTTGTCATGTTAAAAATTGTTTATCATATTTTTAAATTTTTTTTTCTATATATATATATATATATATATATATATATATATATTTTAATTCGTCTAAAACATTATTTTGCTTTTACTATTATTTTTTATTTTATTTTTTTTGTTGTTGAGATCGAATCAAATTTTTGGCCTTAAAGATTTGAAGGAAAAACTATTCTAGCTGATTGTAAAATTGGTTAAAAGGAAAAACTATCAAGAGCCATAATATTTATCTCAAAAGTCTTTTTTTATATCTACCACTTTCTAATATAAAACTTTGTAATATTTTTATAAATAAGGGCATTGAAGTCAGATGATATATTATAAAATTTGAAGAGAAGGACGCGGGAAGAAAAATATAATAAAAGGAGGAAAATTATAAGGGAAGATTTACATTATCAATTTATGTACATATTGTTAAAAAAATGTGTTTGAAAAAAAAAAAAGAATAATCTCACATAAAAAATAAAAAATATATATTAAAAATAAAAAAAACTAATAAAAAATTTTCTTTGGATGGACAAAAAGAGGGATAGTGGGCTCAAAACCCATAGATAATTATAAATGAATTAAAGACAAGGACCTTGGTCTTTGACACAATCAACTTATATTTTTAAATTTCAAATTTATATTTTTTCTATTTGATTTCTAATTGAAATTAACTGCTATTAACTTTTTTAAGACAATTTTTTACAGTTAACAATTGGTGGCTGTCTAAAAAATAATGATATTTCGAATTACATCTTTTATTTTTTGTAAATAAAGTTTTATTGAGAGGAAAGAGTAGTTTTTTGAGAAAGAAGAAAATTTTCATAAAAATTGACAAATTCTAGTTTGCAAGAAATCAAATCAAAGTGCTGTGATTTGATTTAAAAATAATCATATCTTGGGAGACAGATCTCATTATCTTTAAGCACGCATGAAAGGTTAAATTCTGTCTTAAGACATTACCATTTCACAAGCTTCTATTATCAGTTCTAATTTATTCTATTTTCTTATCAGTATTACATTTTATTGTTATTAGTTCTTTGATTTTTTTATTATTAGATTTCTAACATAGACTATTGCAATAGTTTTTAAAAGAGCCAAAGATAAATAAATAAATAAATAAATAAACCTGTATTGCTTTTCGATTTTCTCTGCATGTGAACTTTTTTTTTTCCTCTAGGCCATAGGCTTCAAACCTGTTCAAACTTTATAAATTTTGTTTAAAATACTAAATAATTAATATTATAAGGCATTCCATGTTAAAAAAAAAGAAAATAATATATAAACCCATCCACAAATAGAATACACTAACTTTTTTTTTTTGTCAATTTTCAATTATTATCCAGTTTTTAGCCATTCAAATAAGTATTATTATTTTTATTTTTTTTATAAGGCTTATTCTTTTATCCTATCATATGACAAAAAGGTCATCAACCACCTCTCATAAAAGGTACCCTGTTAAGGACGTATACCAGAATTTGAACTTAAAACTTAAATATTAGCCTTATATTTTATTAGTTGAAATATCTCTAATGTAGATGTGGACGTCCATTTATAAAAAATGTCAAATAATTAAATGAATAGGATGTGCATCTTAACTAGTAATAATTATACTTAATAAATATTAAAATTAAAAAATAAATTTTAATACAAGCGGGAGTTACTTTTATTTTTATTTTAAAAATATTAACTTGTTATTTTTAAATTTTTTAAAATTTTCTTGACACGACCAAACAATGTCAATTTTTGTTTGGGTTAATTCAACTTTAACTTAAAAATTTATATTTATGTTAAAAAATATATTTTAATATTATTTAGTCCTACATGATATAAATGTTTTTTTTTTTTTTTAATTTACATGCACCTGTTGCCATTTGCCGGCTCCGCCTAATTAAGATATTATTTATTTATTTTTGTGCATGAAATTATTTATTCAAAAGGTCAAGTCCAAAAAGAACGTAGAAATCATACTAATATAATAAGCGCAAAGAAGATGGAGGGTGGTTGAAAAAGAAACCTGATATTACAATACAGCCCTCCACTCTGTAACGATCACGAGGAATCAACTCCGGGGTTTTGGACGAAATACCGCGGGCTTCTTCGTCAGATTATATAATCTTCCGCCGCCGCGTCTATTGTCTTTCATTAAAAAATGGCGTCAACTTTGTAATGCCAACTTGCTTTTTTCTTTATATTCTCTATTTCATCACTCTACCCCGCCGGAACTCTAACCTGAAAGTGGAATTAGGCCGGAAAACCGTTCTGCGCATCAAATTTCAGGCTCCTTTGCCCGGAATCAGCAGCCTGGCTAGAGATCTTAGTGGAAGTTGAGGTTGTCCTTCACCCTTTTAAACTCATCTCCCAAGTGGTGCTTGTTTTGATTCCTTTTTTGTGCGTGTGACAGAAATTGTTCAAAAAAAAAAAAAAAGGATTTTGCTTTTGACTTGTGATGAAATTTGCTTGATTTTGATGGTCGTTTTGCTAAAAATGTGAAGAAGATTTTGAATTTTTTGTCATTATAGACTATAAACAGTAGGTTTCTGTTACTTGTTTGGCGTATCTTATCATGGCAAAAACAGCTCAATTTTCTTCCTAAATCGGGCATTTGAGGTTAAATCCTGTGAAAAAAAAAGGTCAAAAATCTTCTGTGGGTAAGCTACAGAGTTAACAGATTTTGATGGAGTCGAGTGTGAAAGATTGGGTTAAATCAGAAGCCCAAAAAGATGGAACAGAGAATGAAAAAAATGATGCAACAGAAGTAGTAGTGCTAATTTCTGGTGTAGAAGAAGAAGATGCTTCGAATAAGGCTTCTTCAGTACTTGCTGCACCAAGCCTAAGCTTAATGGGCCTTGAAATACCTACTTATCAAGAAGGATTGGGGAATTTGGGTCGAGCTGAGCTTGAAATGTCTAAATCAAAAGTTCAAGCACCAGCATTGATGAACTACCCTTCTCCGGGTACATCCAAGACGAGTCCAAACTCAGGAAAGCCTCCAAAAATTCCAGTGGAACCACTAGCTCGACGTGTTTCCCTTTCAAGGCCCAAGTCTAGATTTGCAGAGCCTCCTGTTTCTAGTGTTTTGAATTCTGTTGAGCAGAAAAGCTCAATGAGCCAGGAATTAGGTAATACTAATCCAAGTTCCCCACATAGGTTTTCTGGTAGCGTTGTTTCCAATGGTACGAGTCCAAAGGAGGGCATTAGAACGGCTCCGATTACCCCAAAAACACCATTACTAGGAACACCACCAGGAGAAGATGATGAAGATGAAGAGATTTATAAGAGCGAGAATCTTCAAGGCCCGAA
The DNA here is from genome assembly GCA_030144865.1 of Tinospora cordifolia. Taxonomy (NCBI): domain Eukaryota; kingdom Viridiplantae; phylum Streptophyta; class Magnoliopsida; order Ranunculales; family Menispermaceae; genus Tinospora; species Tinospora cordifolia. The sequence goes on along the minus strand of JAJIYU010006829.1, from coordinate 16,621 downwards.
GCAAATCTCTTGCACGAAGATAAAAGTTTTGGTTACAATTGAGTGGATTGCATTTATCTCAACCATGGGCGGCTTGATAGCAAGCTGCACAATTCCAAGACTAAAGACTTTCATGATTTGGGGATTGGATATTTGGAAATGGTTTGTGTTGGTAATGGTGATTCTCTGTGGTCGGTTATTTGCCGAGTGGTGTATCAATTTGCTAGTCTTCTTGGTTGAGAAGAACTTCTTGCTAAGGAAGAAGGTTTTGTATTTTGTTTATGGATTGAAGAAAAGTGTTCAGGTTTTTGTGTGGTTAGGTTTGGTGCTTATAGCGTGGGCATTGTTGATCAACCGAGGAGTAAAGCGATCCAGAGAAGCCACCAAGGTTCTAAATTATGTCTCTAGGGCTCTTATTTCTTGTCTAGTTGGAGCGGCTATATGGTTGGTGAAGACATTTTTACTAAAACTCTTGGCTTCATCATTCCATGTAAGCACCTTCTTTGATAGAATTCAAGATTCAATCTTCCATCAATATATTCTTAAGATGCTTTCAGGACCACCCGTGATGGAATTTGCGGAGAGTATTAGAGGCTCTAAGAGTTTAGGGCAATTGAGTTTCCAAAGTATGAGGAAGGAGAAAGGAAAAGTTGAACAAGAGGTGATCGATGTGAACAAGCTTCATAAAATGAAGCCCAAAAAAGTATCGGCTTGGACCATGAAGGGGTTAATTGGAGTGATAACTAGTTCAGGGTTATCGACAATTTCTCATGCTATTGAAGACATGGAAGACGAGGCAAATGAACAGAAAGAGAAGGAGATAACTTGTGAGTGGGAAGCAAAGGCGGCTGCTTATCGGATTTTCAAGAATGTTGCTAAACCCAGGAGCAAGTAAGGACTAAGATGATTGCCTTGTTTCTAATTTCCATGACCTTACACTGCTTCTGTATGTTTACTTATAATGTTTTTGCTTTGTGGTTTAGGTACATTGAGAGGGAGGACCTAGCGAGATTCTTGACGAAAGAGGAGGTTGAAAGTGTGCTCCCACTTTTTGAAGGAGGTGTCGAGACTGGAAAGATCAAAAAATCAACTTTACGGAATTGGGTGGTAAGATTTTTGTTTGTTTAGTTTCGTTTACTCTTTCTTCTTCCTTATTATACCAACACAATCACATTATGTTTATGAATAGCTAACATTATTTTGTCAAACCAAAACAACAAGAGTACACTTCCGAGTGTATTGGCATAAGCGAATTCATGTAGCCAACCTTATATATCTGGAAAAAAGAATTTCCTTGAATTGAGTTAGATTTCTTTAAATAAAACATTTACGAAATTAGTTAGAACTATTTTATCTGATCAGCTAGTTCATAAATCTTAGGCTGTTTCACGTGAATCTTCTTGTGATTTAACAAAAGCAATTACCAGTTATATTGAATATTTTTCATACCAATATTCATTTTCAGGTGAATGTCTATCTTGAACGCAAGTCGTTAGCATATTCCTTAAATGACACAAAGACGGCTGTAAAGCAGTTGAACAAACTAGTTTCAACAATTGTGCTTGTGGTAATCATTATCGTGTGGCTTCTGTTGATGGGAGTTGCGACGACAGAGATTCTCGTTTTTATATCTTCCCAACTATTGCTCGTTGTTTTTGTTTTTGGAAACACAGCCAAGACAATCTTTGAAGCAATCGTGTTTGTGTTCGCGATGCACCCATTTGATGTTGGTGATCGTTGCGTTATTGATGGAGTTCAAGTGAATCCTAAACTCTTTTTTTTTTTCTTGTTGAAAAATTCTTAGTTTTGGCAACTTGTATTTAATAATTTGTGACCTGCAGATGATAGTTGAAGAGATGAACATCTTAACAACAGTGTTCTTGAGATATGATAATGAGAAGATATATATTCCAAACTCTGTGTTGGCGACAAAATTTATTAGCAATTTCTACCGTAGTCCTGCAATGGGCGATGGTGTGGAGTTCTCTATTGATGTTTCAACTACAGTAGAGACCATTGGAGCCCTAAAAGCTGGAATAAAGAAGTATGTTTCTGTTATCAATTATCGGTTTTCTTATTCATTTAGGGTTTAGGTAGTGTTGCTTATCATGTCATTGTGGCTAACACAGGTATATAGAAAGCAAGCCTCAGCATTGGAGCCCTAACCACAGTGTGGTAGTGAAGGAAATTGTTGATGTCAACAAGTTGCTCATGGCACTCTATGTTACTCACACTATTAACTATCAAAACATGGGTGAAAAGACGAATCGAAAATCAGAACTCATCTTCGAGCTGAAGAAAATATTTGAAGAACTATCTATTAAGTATCATCTCCTGCCTCAAGAAGTTCAAGTTAGCTACATTGGGCCAGCCGCAACTTTATCATCATCAATGGATCCTCGACGTTGATGATTACCGTATGAAATTCTTCAAACCAAAGTTTTCAACCTGTTTAGCTTTTGGAAGTAAAAGCAATCGAGGGAACTGTGAATTTCTTGTACTTGTTTTTTTTTTTTTTTTTTGTTAAAGGTTATTTTTTCTCATTCAAATTTTAGAAGGAATAGAAATGTAAGATTCATGTAAATGTAGGGTTCATACAAATGCCTTGTAATTCTTTTCATAAAACAATTTTCACATCAGTGTGTGAATGTCATGCAATTTTATTTGATTTGAATCTCTCAAAGATCGCACGACACTCTTATCAGCAATAACAGAAATTTACAATTTTTCTACTCTTTTTCTTTTCTCATCCTAATAAATTTTTGCATCTTCAACTACGATGGACATACAGATCAAAGAATCAAAATCAACTTTTATCTTGTTCTTGATTCCCTAGCAAACACTTTTTTTGAGCTGAAATGGGTAGTTATTGGAGCTGATTCTTTCTTGGAAAAATCCTAGTAGATTTCATGATTTGCCTCCCAATCAAGCAATTGCATCCATTTCTAAATTTGATACAAGGTTCATAAAGGTACCTTTGAAATCAAATCAAGAAGGTATCTGCTCTCTGATGAAGGATTCACTTTCTCTGCATTAATGACGGTTATCTTTACCTTCTGCTCTTCACCATACATTTCTTCTTTGACTTTGAGCCTGAAAAGGTATTGATTGAAAAGGCTCCGACTTATAATATCTGCAAACCTATCATCATCTTGTTTTTCATACTTCAGCTGGTACAACTCCCTTGCACAGCATCCCAAGATCTCCTCTCCTGACTCTTGGAAAGCTGTGACCCAAGTAAGTCCAGAGTGGTCTTGAATTTGAGCTTGAAGTAGATATCTGTAATCACATTCTTCAAATTCTTGATTACATCTCTCACACTGCCATCTTGAACCTCCAGATTTCACAACTTTCTTACTGCACTGTCTGTCTCCAATGATCAAGGGGCAAGCTGTGTAACAAAATGTGTCTGTCTTAATGAATGTTATGGAGGCCTTCACTGTGATCCAATCAGGTTTGTTTCCCCTCCCAAGACCTTCATCTTTGATCTGAGACACCGTTTTACGGATCTCGTTCCTTTGTGCTCCTGGAACATTGTCCTTGGAAATGGACATCGACGAAGCAATCTTGCCCTCGTTGTCAAACCAATTTCTCAAGACGCGAGCTTCAGGTATATCTGGATTTATAAAAAGCTGGGTCGAAGAAATTGTTCCTATTGATTTCCCACTGAAATCGTTCACCTTCCCAGCCTTAACGGCTAAAATGGGGTTCAGCCCAGAATCAACCATCTCATGCAGTTCCCGACCTTCTTTGTTGCAGAACTCTCCCCAGAAAGTTAGCTCGACGCTTCGACCAGATTGATCCTTTAGATTCATAAGTCTTCTCTGAGTTTCCATACCATTCTTTCTCAAGATAGGGACTGAAGGATTAACAGATGTTACCACACCAAGAATATCTACTATGGAGTTGTTCTCAACACTTTCAATCTCACTGATGGTTTTGAAGGAAAATTTCTGCTCTGGAATTGACCTGTCTTCATCTGAACACAGTTCCACCATTGATGCTGCTTCCAAGAATATCTCCCAAGCATTATTAAGATGGTTGAAATTCTTCTGAGCAGGTTTTAAGCTTCCTTTTGATATCAAATAAACTTTTCCAACTTCAACGGCATCATAGAAACGGTCAACCACAGCATTGAAACATGTGACTCGAATTTCTCCTCCATCAGAATCAAGAAGGTCAAAAGAGAAAACCTTCCCATCTCCCCGTGCATTATTGTAACGCCGAATATCTCCTTTTGCAGTCACTCTTGCCTTGATTGCCCATCGTCCTTGGTAAGGATTCAATGCGGCAATTGGGATTATTCGAGCAGGGGCTTCATTCTTCATAATTGCCCCGTGGTTTTTATAATTGGGTGGAGGAGGTTGGTATGGAGGTTGAACAGTCGGGCGATAGGTCTGCATTTTATCCCCAGAATTCAAGGCAGCAGAGTAATTTTTCAAATTCTTCAGTGGAGGATCAGAGTTGTTATCAGATAAAGCTTTTTGAGAGGATGTATCATTGTCCACAAGAAATTTTGGATTCCCAATCATCTCACAGTCCGGAATAATCGTCACCATGTTCAGCACCACAATAATTCTGAGTTTAAACATGAAAACAAATTACGTTAACCATTCAAAAGGAAAACAGCCTCTTCTCTTAAATTCCACTTCCATCAGAGTTCAGATACTAACTCTCATTTTGATTTCAATCTAGTATACTTACAGCAAGTCCAACATGCCTCATTTGCAATTACCACAACCACAAGTCTGAATTGAAGTACCAAACTTATTTTTTATTTTTTATTTTAATAGGTATTGTTTCAGGAGTTTTAGTTTTCTATGTTGAGTTATAGATTTGATAACTTTACAGAGCTTTCAGTCATTAACGTTTTTGAACGCAAACAAAATCTAAATTTCATTGAACTATATGTTATAATCAAACAATACATCAGAAACTGCTTACTTGCGATTTTGAACAGTGCTGCAAATGTAATCAATCAATTGAACGACAGAACCTTTACGAACTCCACCACACTTCACCCGATCATTGAGCTGCGTGGCCAGCATTGCGTGCTGGGTAGAAACAGAATCCGACAACAGGAGACGATACCGATCTTGCGAAGTGCCTATAAGTTTAATGTCCAAAACTTGAACAAGAGGCTTCATGTTCACATCGCCTCCAACGACAGCAGCGATTGCATTCGGCGTGAGATTCACAGGCATTTTGCAGATCTAGGACGTGTAACCTAATCCAACCAAAAAAGGGGATCAGTTAGAGTCCATGTAAACCCAAGAAAATTGACAGAAACAAATGAGATCCAACTTTTGAACTGCGAAGTGCATACCTAAAGCAACGAAATTCGAAAAATCCGAACTCCAGATAACCGAAAAACCGTTTAGAAATTCAGGAACAAGAAACCACCAAAAAAGAACTGTTGCAGAATCAAGATCTTAAGATGAGAGATTATTGAAAAATCTGTAGAAAATATTCAAATTTGTGAAGATCTCAACCCTAGTTTTATTGTTGGAGAACGAGTTCTAGGGCTTGAGACTTCTTTTGAGAGAGAATTTTTATGGCGGGGAAAGGGAAACTGGAGTTAACGGACAATTAAGCTGCTTCGCGTGCCGCCTGAACAAACGGCGGAAACTGTTAAAACGGAGACCTTGACATTGTGTAATGCGTACCGTCATAAGGAATATCACCCATTGACAAAACAGCCCCTGTTTTAGCCAACCATGGGTTAGGTGGTGTCCCAACCCAACCAACCTATCTTGATGGTTAAATGACCATTTAGATATCTGCATGAACTTGGTGTTAAGAATGAAGATATCCACCATGGGGATGATTTTAGCCTCATTTAAAAAAAAAATTTTTTTTTAAATAATGACATTTAAGGGTCTCATCCTAATGAGGACGAGATTCTTTGAAGAGTCTTAGCTCAGTATGGCCAAGACTCTTCAAAGAGCTTCTACAGAGTCTTAGCCACACAGAGTCGAGAGTGTATAATCATAACTGCTCATCCATTTCTTGCAAAAAATACTCGAAAATGGAGGTTATATCATCAAAATTACAATAAAATAACTTCAAAACACAAAGAAACTACAAACCTTACTAGATCTAAGTTCCTTGTTGGAGGTTTTGTTCAAGTCTGGTAATGGCTCAAGATCTGGTGGTGGCACGGCTATGGCATCGCAACAACTGAAAATGAACTCTCAACGGCTGGTGCAACGGATTTTCGATGAAAAAACAGGTGGAACTTGTAGCCTCACTCTTTTTAAAAAATATTCATGCTTAAAATTACCATTTTACCTTTATATACTACTGAAATAAAATGGCTAGAGAGAATAATGAAGTCAAATACCGAAAACCCAGAATTTTAGGGCTTGAATGATAATTAGAATTATTGAAAATTTTATTTTTCATTTACTTTATATTTTTATTTTACTGTTATATTTACTTAGGATTTTAGGTAAATTTAAGATTACCCAGAATTTTAAGGTTTGAATGATAATTAGAATTATTGAAAATTTTATTTTTCATTTACTTTATATTTTTATTTTACTGTTATATTTACTTAGGATTTTAGGTAAATTTAAGATTTTGGTTAAGAGTCGTAGTTTATATTAACTCAGAGTTATATTAAATGTCTATAAATATCCAATGATATAATTTATATAAGGGTTGGTTACTTTTGCTTTAACTTTCCTATTTTTTCAGTAATTTCATAAAAAAAAAAGCTAGTAACATTTTTTTTTATTTTTCTAAAAAGGTGTTCTTATGAATTTATCCAATAGGATGTTTATATATCTTCATCTTCTTTTTTTTGCAAATTCACCTTCTACCTTAAAACCCAAAACTTTCAACTTATCTTAATCTTCAAGAATATCATTTCTTTGTATTTTTCAAATGTTTGCAAGTATTTACATTATTTTTAGATAAAAACATACCCAAATGTCTGTGTCCATGAAATTTGGGACACATGCACATACGTTGGTTGAATATTTAAAAATTTTACAGGCACAAAAGAATTTTAAGGCTAATTTATTTTGTCTTATTCCATCATTTTAGTCCTTTTTATGTAACAAAAAAAAAAATCATAATTTACTTGTTCATTTATGATTTAAGAATGTACTTGAATTGATTTGAGTTTAATGCCTTCAATATTCTCGCAAACCTCTCAAATATTGTTTAAACCCTTTGATGTTTAAAGAAATTTTAAGAATGATGAACTGATGGATAAGAGGAAAGAGAGGGCAAACATATATATTGCTAAAAAATTACACAGATAATCTATTATAGAATCATATATCATAATTTAATAATAATACTAGAACAAAACAGAAACAAGAAACATTAAAATTGATTCACGGAAGATTATGGATGTGCAATATCCTAAGACAGAATTTTGTCTTTTCTCTTGTGGTTGAAGATCAATCGGCGACTGTCTCCCAAGATTCGACTTTCAAACCAATTTGAAGCATTACAAATTGATTTTTGATAAATTAGAATTCTTTGTTTATGATCTTGTGATTCAAAATTTTAATATTTTTAATAAAAAAATATTTTTATTTATAAAAAAATGAATGGACAACAATGAAAGCTTACACCTTTTCAAATAACAGTTACCAACTGTCAATAACTGTCTAACAGTCGTATTTCAAATTTAAAAATTTATTAAATAATTAAAATTAAAAAACAAAAATATGAATTATTTGAGTCATGGCCCTAGTCTTTGATTTAGATTATATAATTATGTATACAATTAACTCATAGGGTCATACCTCTGTCTCTTCAATCCAAGTTACCATTCAACTACTTTCCTTTTATTTTCAACAAGTTTTGTTCTCTATCTTATCTATCTTATGTTGGACAATTATTTCCTATTCAAACCATTTTCTTTTTTACGAACATATACATACATACATATATATATATATATATATATCTTTCTTTCTCAATATTGAGGGAAAATAAAAAAAAAATTCTTTCAAACTAATTATTAAGAATGTTTTTATAATAAATAATTAAATAGGTTTTACAATAATATAAAATAAAATTGTGGCCTTGATTATTTCTTCTTCTTTTTTGAAAAATATTTACACTCTTTTTATACAAGCACCCATTCAAAAAAAAAACCCTATATAAAGCATAAACGTTTTAATTTATTGTGTACCACTTTTTTTTGACTGAAAATTAATTTTTAAAAAAACAAATATTGAGGATTTTTTTATGAAACTACCAAATATATTTCAAAATAAATTCGTGTAACATTTTGATCTTAATTATTTCTCACTCTTATTTTTCAATTTACCCTTTTTTTTATTAACGTTGGTGCCCATAAATCAGTGTATATATAAATTTATTTGAATAGCCAAAAGCATCATAAATAAAAAAGAAGAAAGGAATTGTATGATAGTATATTCTGCAAATAGTTTCCTTCTTTTGATTAAGAGCACTGGTTGTATGTATGGAAGGTTATCATCATATGATCATAACATTTTTCTTTGATGGTCTTTAGGTCTTTTTTTTTTTTTTTTCTTAGGGTCTGAAGATGGAGAAGAAACTATTTCTATCTGTTGATTTCTAACTGTTCTATTTATTCAGCCTCTGATCAAGCAAGGTAAGCCTTCCCATGCCCATGGATGAACCTTGCATTTTCCTCTGTGTACACATGAGTTTCATTCAACAACCTGCAATAACAATGGAAATTAGACCTCATTAATTAAATTAACATTCAACAACCTTGCATTTTCCTCTATATATAGTTAATTAAATTTAAAACAAAAACTTACGATTGGTGGACGCTTTTGTTTAGGGTGGTGGAGGAGATGAACAAAGGACCGTTAAGGTAAAACAACTCGCCTTCAACTCTTTCTTCAATCCTTGTATCAATTTGACTCGCCTCAAGGGAGAATGGCTCATCGGAAGCCTGAAAAATATGATTGATACATCAGGGATGCTACGACCATATATGTATATATGTATGTATATATTTGTATATGTTAAAGTTAATTTTTAAGCAAGTATTTACCATGACCCATCCCCATGTATCTGCAAACGATGGTACGTGCGCAGTGTATACAATCAAATCTGCATTTCCATGCACCATTTCACATCATTAGAATGCCAAGATATATACAAACATGCATAAAGTAAAGATTGATTGTTTGGTAAGAGATAATCTTAAACGAGAATGAAAATTATGAAAATCTCGATATTCTCATTCTTATGTTTAAGATACTAAAATTTCAAAAGGTGGTTCATAGCACTTACACTTGAAGACATGTTTGATGGTATTGTAAATTGATGAGAATACTTCCTTGTGTGTTAGAACACCAGCCGGTCCGGCCTATGATAAACAAGTTTGTGAAGGCAAGAAGAGAGAATTATGAGAAACTAAAGTTTGATGTAGGATTTAAATTATACTTTCTATTTTAATGTAAATTTTTTTTTTTAAAAGAAAAAGAAAAGAAAAAGTACTTTTTTTGTTAAATAAAATCTAAAAAGGGTTTTGAAAATTGTTTTCAGACATTCAAGTAAACATTAAATAAGAGAGTCGATTGATGAAAACAAGATTAAAATGAATTAATGGAACTTAATTACTTGAGTGACAAAGATGCCATTGTGTTTGAGCTTTGGCTTGAGCACTTTCTCATAGAAGGATTTTGTGTAGAGTTGATAGCAAGGCCCGCCTTCCATTGGATCAGCCAAGTCTCCTATGATCACATCAAACTTCTCTTCCCTCCTCTCCAACTCAGCCCTTCCATGAAAATTTAAAAAAAATATTTTTTAAGATTTTAAGAATGAATAAAAATTGGATAGTATTCCAAAGTATTTTAAATTGCTATTATTACCCTATATATCACTCATTCTTAAGTACAGGAAAACATTATAAAAACCAACAGTTTTCGAACTACAACATTATAAAATTAAAAAAAAAAATCTAAATATAAAAAACTTAATATTTTTGTGTCATCATCAATAATATTGGAAGATATATAGATAGATAGATAGAAATAGAGAGAACTCACTTGGCATCATCAATAACAAGATGAAGCTTTTCGTTGCTAAAGGCATTCCAATTGACAGTCAAGTGTCGACGACAAAAGTCAACAACCTCCTGAGAAGTGTAATTAGGACATGTAAAATTAACTTAAAAAATGCAAATCAACCTAATTAACCTAGCCAAACCAATTAAATTAAATATTTTAAGATAGTCTAAATTGATATAAAAAAATTCATTAGGAGAGATTTCTTATTTAAGGCCCTATAATAGTTCGAACAGTAATTAATCTTGATGTGCGTGTAAAGTTAGTTCAGATACATATTATAAAAAAATTTAAAAATGTATAATTCGAGTTGAATTGAGTTTTAAAATACTTAATGGATTTGGATTGGGTAAAATGCTCAATTAAAACCACGTAATTGTCAATTAAAACCTTGGATAGAAAATGCAGGTCAATATAATTTTAACATTTGAAATGTCAATATAATTTTTTTTCACTTTATTTGGAAATTTCTTTTCCTTAATAAATACTCAATAGAAATTGTTTTTATACAATAAATTATATTATGTCTGTTCAAGATATAAACATGTAAAATATTGGACTTAATTATTTATCATTTAAAAAATAAAATTATTTTAATCCTAGACCCCAAATCTATAATTGAAAGCTAATAATGATATAAAAATTAAATGAATTTATCATCAGATCATTTAAAAATAAATAAATAACCAAACTGGACTGTAATTATCAGGATTGGGTTCATTCTGAATTTTATTAATAATTAAAAATTATATAATATTTATTTCTTAATTATTTATTATTTACAAAACCCGTTTCGACCGTTTCTTATCGAGAGCTTTTCCCGCTGTCGCTTGGTCATCGACTGACAATTGTCAAGCGTGTTTACCACCATAAAAATGCCACGTGGCAGAAGCTTTGCTGATACTGACTCAGCGTAGATTCGGATATTCAATTTTCAGATAAGAAGTATGGGACCCACCCAAAATCGGGATAGAATAGAATAAAATAGTGGATTAGATGAACTGCAAATGAGACACGTGTCCTTAAGTTTAGCAAGAAAAGTTGCAGGTGTACCCGATCAATGTCGCACATTACTACTTTCTCCACCGTCCTGTGCTTCAGTGCTTCTCTTGCAGTGGACCCTTCGCCACCTCCCATTATAAAAACAGTTTTGGGACTGAAAAAAATAATAACAAAAATATTATAAAATAAAAATTATATAATATAAGGGTTTTTTTTTTTTAAAAAGAAAAAATTATTTAATTGAAATAATGAAAAAAAAAATAACAATTCTAAAAATTTACTTGGGGTGGTGAAGGAGGGAAGGGTGGACCAAGCATTCATGGTAAACAAACTCATCAATTTCAGCACTCTGCATCTTCCCGTCAATCACCAAAACCTACTTGGCAGAAAAAGAAAGCAGGGAACAAGATATTAACACGCACCCAGCAGCACCAGATCAACAAAAAACATAATATTTAATTAAAGAGTAAAAAAAATGACAACAATAATAATCATAATAAGAAATAATAATACAAACCTTCCCAAAATGCTTTGTATCCAAAAGGGCTATTTCTTGGTACTCACTTACCCCTTTGTGCAGTGTACTGAGAAAAAAAAATCAATAAAATTACATTTCCAAGAAAAAAAAAAGGAAATTGAGGGTAGCTGGTGGAGTACTTGGTAAAAAGTGGTATTTATTAATGCAATATTTTTTTAAATTATACTTTTATATAATTATAACATTTATAACTATGTAATCATATATTATATATTTTAAAATATACAACAATAATTAAATCTTCCTAAATAGACTTAATTTATATTTATTTTTTAAGGCTAATTAAATTATTGAAGTTTACGGGCAATATTATAATGAATGCCTCTGTACATTCTTTTTATTGGAATGTAACTTATATCACTATTAAAAAAAAAAAAAGAGTAGATTGTACACCTCAAGATATTTATTAACTATTTATTTAATGGTTTTAATTTAGCAGTTTGCATAAAAAATATTAAAATTAGAAAAATTATATATAGAAGAAAATAGGAGCCGCGAAATTTCCAAACGTTTGCATGGAAGCAGGGAGATTGCAAAGAGGAAATTCAAAAAAATGAAGCATAGAACGAAGAAGAAGAAGAAGAAGAAATAAAGAAGACATAGAAGAAAAATAACATGCAGAATCAAAAGTGTTAAAAAAAAATAAACAAAAAAAACAAAACCTGTTAAGAGTAAAAGACCATTTGAGATCATCATTGATCTCTTCTTCAAACCAGCAACATTCCTTCTTCTGGGTCTGTTGAGCTTGTTGTTGTTGCTGTTGTTGCAGAGACGATATGATCTGATCGTTGATATTACTGTGTTCTTGACGATAAGATCCATTAATGGAGGAGAATCCATTAGAACTTGGCATGATCTCAACGGCTTCACCCATTTCGGCAATTCTTCTTCTTCTTCAGTAAATTTTCAGATCTCAGGTAAAGAGGGAGGGAGGCAGTTTCGGACTGGAATGGAATGAAATCGAAGAAGAAGAAAGCTTTCATTTATAGAGGAAAAATAAATAAATTTGGATAATAAATATAAAATAAATGCCAGAGTCACGCGCGAGTAGTGTTGGGGATGCTGAACGCAGGTGGGTACGCGTGATGCTGTGTGGGGCCCTTTCTTTCTACACGAAGGTGGGCTTTCGCCACGTGGAGCCGCGACAATATCACTACTCAGATAAGCTCTCCCATTACCCTTTTTTTTTTTTTTTTGGTGATTCTCTTCATAATTTAGGTAGTCTTTATTATCTGATAAAAATTTGAATATAATTCAAGGTTAAAAAAAAAAAACTTTTAAAATAAATTTTTATTATTTTTTGAAATACATATCTTCTTTGTTAAATCTTAAATTACTTATTCTAAATTTAGTACATTAAACATATTTTTATATTTTTCAATTTTTAGATTAAAAAAATTTTAAAATAAACAAGGGTTTATTTTCTACCATTTCCAACACCAGAACCTTCACATACACCAACCCTTTTTAGTGCCACTAATTTCAAATAAAAAATATTATCTCTTTATTTCTGTCTCTAATTTTATGAAATATTAATTTAATCATTTAATTAGGAAGAATTAAGTATTATTTAATCAAAATATTTAATTTTAAACATAATTTATTTTTTTAATTTTAGTTTATTTTTAAGATTTTAGGATCTGAGTCAACTCATAGATGTTTCAGTTAGCAAACTCTTAGTCCATGTTAAAATAATATATGAAATCCTCTCCCCTCTAATTAAAATATATAAATAAATAAATAAATAAAAGATTTCCAATAATGTTTGAACTGGATTAAAATTTTTTTTATTTTTTATTTTTTGATTATTAAATAGTTATTTTCATTTTTTGTGAGAGGCATAATATATAGGCTTAATTAGTGAGTAATTTATGGAATATTTATTTATAACCATATCCTTGAAAATGAAATAAAAATTAAGTTGATTTTGATGTTAGATCTTCACTTTATCATTTCAGTCACTGTCACTTTAAAAATGTTCAGTCTTATATGATTATTCAAGTATTCCACATTTTAAGTCAATATTATTTCAACTTAAAAAATATTTAGTAACATTCTTTATTTTCATGGGATATATTTACATACAGCGAAAAAAGGCAAATATTAAAAAAAGAAAAGAAACTTATATTATATATTTATATTTGGCCTTTTGTAGCATAATTAGCCCATTACACAATTAAATATTTGTCTTTCTATTTTTATTTTTCCTAAAAAGCATTTGTTCTTACTTGAGAAAATAAATAAATATAAAATATCAATAAAAATGCTATAGGAAATAAAATTTATTGAAATCATAATCGCCCATTACTCAAATAATTAACTATTTGTCATTTTATTTTATTACTTCTAAAAGCATTTGTCCTTACTTCAAGCAATAAAAAAATTTATATTATCCATAACAATTAATTTAAATTTTATATATAAAATTCTTATGTCAGATTTAAAAGTTTTTTTTTTAATAGTAGACAGGATTTAATACTTCTAAATAATATAATTAATTAATTAATTAATTATATTTTTGAAAGCAAAGTGGAGGATAAGAATTATGGAATGGAAATTATTTTATGTTTTAATTAATTATGTAAGAAATTAAATGAGGGTAGACATCAAATTGTTGATGAACATGGGTGAGTAGCAAAATTTTCTTCTTTTGGTGGGTAGGGAGGCTGGGACCCACAGAGCACCGGAAGAGGAGGGGCGGGGGGGTGCAGCGTGCGATGAGTCCACTAAGTAAGAAGTTTGAGTTGTGGAGAGTCCACTCTTTTTCTTCCTCCCCTCCCCCGCCTTTTTTTTTTTTAATTTTTTCTTTTTTTTTTAATTTAAAATTTAAATTGTTTTTATGTTGAAATTTATTTTATATATATATATATCTTTCTCCATCATCATAACCATAAAATCTTTTCTTTGTCGTTCATGTATTTGCGTGCTAGCTTTCATTTGTCAACCTCCGTAATTACTTCCCTACCCTCATCTTTTAACATAAATAAATATTTCTCATTTCATATTAATTAATTAATTTCCCCTTAATGAATTTTAATACTCACTGCAATATTATAATATTGCATTAATAAGCAAAATTCGACAATTCTTTGGTGCAATCAGAAAAAATAGATTATGGGCATTTGCTCTTGCTGTATAAAGGACACAGAGATAAAACATTGTAACAATAATAATAATAATAATAATAATAATAATAATAATAATAACTACTAACCGAAGCTAAAACATTCTACTCTAACGAGAACACCTAAACTTATAGAAACTAGAAAAACTAAATAAGACGATTAATTGTTGCCCTTTTGTTCAAAACAAAGCAACAGTGCTTCTCTTCTTATTAAGATACATTAACCTAATCTATGTTCATAGTTGATTTTATTCCTTTTAGACCTAAAATCAAGAAGATTTAACTTGCCTTAATTGTTGTAATTCCCTCCGCAAGGAATGCTTTGGATATATATATATATATATATATAACATCTATCGAGCTATTAACCTGGTGTACAATCAACCTGTTGGCATCGTATTACTTTCAAGAATTTCTTAAAAACAGAAATTTTGAAATGAGCATGAAATGTCAATAAATTCATTCTATGATTATCTTTTTTTTTTCTAGGTCTTTTCATTGTATTCACTTACAACAAGAAAGAACCACCAGCATTTAGTACAGCACCTACATTTTGGTGCATTCTTATTCCTTTCCTTGGTCTTTCGTTCCGTCATATTCCTAATAACTCATTAAATGACAACGTATTAACCGCTGATGTACCTTTCTTTTATCACAGGCTTCAACTCGCCTGCATGAAGCCAGAATCGCTAGTAATCGCCGGTCAGCCATATGGCGGTGAATTCGTTTTCAGACCTTGTACACACCGCCCGTTATATTATGAGAGTTGACTATGTCCGAAGTCGTTACCTTAACCGCAAGGAGGGGGATGCCGAAGACAGGGCTAGTAACTGGAGTGAAGTCGTAACAAGGCACCCGTACTGAAAAAAATTTTGTTTACTCAACCATTATTAGAACATATGAGTAAGACTATACAAGTCCTTCGAGCTAATTAGTCGATAAGGTATACATAATATGTCTGTCATATTTTTGTCACATTAAGTCAAACTTGATCACCTTTTAACTTTTTTTTTTCAAATTAATATATATATATATATATATATATGGTAAAGATTTAATTGTTGGCTCGTTGTGGTTAGATCCTGGAAATAATTCCTAGATTTTATAGATTATATACAGTATGGGTGTTTTTGAAATTTCACAAGGAGATATAGTGGCATCCAATATGGCACGGGTGATGAGGGGATTGTAAGGCGGCTCACACAATCATTTTCAGAGTTTTCCAAAGCACTAAAAAAAGTCTTCTTTAATTTATTATTTCTCAAAAAAAAAATAAATAAATAAATAAAATTTTGGGCAGCACTTAGAGAGAATTGCTTTGACAGGTCAACAGCATTAATAGTCAGAAGGGTAGGATGAGAGACAGATACGTGTGATGATGAGGTGTGAGTTTGTGAGAATCTGGTCGTGGAGGGTCAAAGCTTTTTTTATTTCATTTTCCCCCAAAAAGTCAAAACACCATCCCATGCTCCATACTGAAACCATCATTTTCACTCTCCACAATCGCCCTCATGCTTTCTATCCTCCTTTTTCATCATCTCAGCCTCTTTCTTTTGAAAACAACATCAAAAGGAAATCACACTTTTTTTCAAAATAATAATAATAATAATAATTAGGTATTTTAATTATTATTAATTAACCCTTTTATTTTTATGAAATTTATAAACGTGCTTAATAATTATTTAATTTATATTTTATAGTACATCCTTAATTAAAAAATGATTATGATTTTATTTATGTATTACAACTTTGTATTTACTAGTTTATCAAAATTTAATATTATATCATTTGATATGAATGCATCACAATAAGGATTAAGCATTTTAGTCATTACTTAGTTCCTTAATGGCCTATTTAATTCATAATTTAATTTAATTTGAGAATATATATATATATATATATATATATATATATATATATATATATATATATATTTACTATCCTACA
>JAJIYU010006828.1:0-20084 GCA_030144865.1 Tinospora cordifolia | reverse complement strand
TTTTGTAAATCTCTTCGAGACTTAATGTCATCCGTTGATTTTTCTTTTACATCCAATATTGTTCCAAGAATACTATCACAAACATTTTTTTCGATATGCATGACATCAAAATTGTGGCGTAAGTCCAAATCCGACAATCTTGGTCAATTTGATTGACCTCGGTCAATCTTAGTCAACCCTAGTTAACTTATCATTTGCTGAACTAGCTGGTCAACAGAGTCACACAGGGTCAATTCTGGTCTTCATGGAGTCAATTGGGCCAAAAAGGGTCAATATTCTCAATTCTCATCACTTAGGCACAACCTTAGCCTATGACCCTATCTGTACAACCATTTTCCTGATTTTTCTGCGGGCAATCCATTTATCGGATTTGTGCCAAACTTTGCAGAACTGTTCTAGACTTCCTAAAGTTTTCCCAAAATTTTAAATCACAATTTTTGGACCACATTTACTAGGGTTTCTAAGTATGATAACAGAAACTACACTGATCTCGTATACCCTATGACAGGCAATGACTGTTTGCCTTAATTGACATACCTACACACATCAGTATGTCCTGAAATTTGGTAGGAAACTTCTAGACATATCTAAGGATCTCTCCACCAAATTTTAGCTCAATCTACCTAGGTTTGGTTAGTAAATTTTATCTAAGAAATTTCAGCCAGATTGCAGGAAATTTCTGGGTTCATAGATTCTACTATCTTTCTAGTGTTCTTCCCTCATTAAATCACAATTCTATGGGTTGTTTCTTGTGTCTAGTTGCAGTTTACAGGTCATAACACATCCATTAATCACAACCACTTCGAATCAATAACATGCAACGTCAAAAACATGTCTATCATTTCATCAATATTTTGCTATATTCTAAAGAACACAAGAAATTTGTTCTAGCACCCTACAATCATGACATATTTGCAAGTGTAACAAAACACATCCATAAGGGCTCAAGGTCAGGTCTTTATACCTTTATAGAACCTCTACTATGGGTTCTAAAATGCTTCTGGTTCTAGCCCGAAAGGGTGCCTTTAGGTGTCCCGAATATAGCTCTTATTTTGGTCTCAAACTTTTTTTGTCGGCACTGTTGCAACAGTAAGTCTAACAGTCAGCAACAGTGGCTTATAAGAAATATTAAACGTTTCAATTTCTGGTTTCTACCACTTGGACACTTGAATACTCATGATAAGGAGTAGAATGATGGACTTTTACCTTAGTGACGTGCCTAGATTGGTTCAAGAGTGAGCTTTCCCAATGTTGCTCCAACTGCAAGGGTCTGAAAATCATGTACAAGGCCCTATTTTTTGTTTTCTAACTCTTGGAAGTCAAAATACATACGAAAATGAGGAGAGTGAATAGTTTTACCTCCAAAAAGGAACTAGAAATGACCAAGGTCCAAAGCTCCAAAGGTGGTTCCAACACACACTTTCTAGTTTTTTTGGGTTTGAAAAGTGTGGACAGCACCTCTTCTTGATGATTTCTGCTTCAGACGGCTCCAAGTTTGGGCAAACCACTTCCAGAACTTTGTAGATGGTGGTACAAGCTTCAAATCAAACTATAGTTTGCTGGATTTGGTTGAAAATTGAGGAAGATTTAAGCTAGGAAAGTTGGCTACAGAAATCTGGAATTTTTGGACTTGAGCTCAAAGAAGACCTTTTTGTTGCATGGGGTGCTTGCTTGGCAAAGATGAGGGTGACATGTAGCTATCCAGGTGACACTCAACCTCATATGCTGGATGCCCACTTGGCAGCATTCATTGGCCACAATGGAGGCCATGAGTTAATGACAAAAATTCGCAAAAATTATCAAAAATTCACAAAAATCGGCCAAAAAATCTCACATTTTCACGCACAAAAGACAACACAAAGGGGGCTGGACCCCTATCTGGCGCATGGGCCGGCCAGGGCATGGGCTGGCCCATGCTGGGCCCTCAAGGGCGTGCGAGTCGACGGCCCGCCCGCACTCGCGCGCTGGGTCAGGCCTCAGGCCCGACCGGCCCTCAACCCGTGCATTTTTTTGTTTATTCTTATTCTTATATACATATACATATACCTCTCTCTCTCTCTCTCTCTCTCTCTCTCTCTATATATATATATATATATATATATATATATATATATTTAAAATATTACTTTTATACCTCATTTTATCATTTATTTAATTATTTTCTTCAAAAATTAAATAAATTTCTTAAAAATCATATTTTTCTCTCAAAAATTTCATTTATCATTCTAAAAATTCCATGATTATTCCAAAAATTCATAAATCAATCCTAATGGTTATTTTCCTCAAAAAAATACATTTTCCTAATATTTTCATATGTTTTCTCCTTAAAATTGCATTTTCTCATATTACTTCTATTTTCTTTAATAATTAATTCAAAATTAGGAAAAATTATATATTTTCTCATTAAAATTTCAGAAAATACATAGAATACATATATGTCGGATCCGTCAATCCGATGTCAAAAACATGGGTCGTCACAAAGAGGTTTTAATAATTGTTTTGAGGTAGACTTATAATTTTGTTGGGCCATATTTAATTGCATTTTTTAATGGTGGAAATAAGATTTTTATACGATTCAAATAACTGTAGCTTACCAAAAAAAAAACTTCACCACAATGTTTCATATGTTGACCTTTTACAAGAGATAAGATTCAATCTTGATTTCTATAGGAGCTGATTAATGTGTTCATGAAATGTGTTTTTTCGTAAATTTGATAATAATATTAAAATAATAATTATTTTTATAAATAATAATATTAAAATATTAAATGACTTTGTAATCCTTTTAATATTTAGTATTTTGTAACCTCTAATCTCATAATGTCCAAATTAATGAGATTATTTAAATATTATCGTTATGAGTGATGTAGCCCCCCATTCTAAAAAACTATATAAAGGGGTTTTGTTTCTCATAGAAATCATCAACAAAGAGAACAATTCTCTCTCGAAATTTTTTCTTCTTTTTAGTGTTCTTGAGTTTTCTTCCTCTTCTCTTAAAAAAATTATTACATTTTTCAATTTGTTCTAGTTTGATTTATGACACGTTATCAACACAGTCTCATTCTTCAAGATCAAATTTAAAGACACAAGAGTTTGTAAAGAAAAAGCTTCACGATATACTTTAATTTATGTGATTAAATATTTGAGTAGTACATTTTATTTGCATATGCATGATTATTTATATAAAATATTATTTATTATTAATTATATATACTGTCATTAACTAAAAAAGTATGTTTTGTAGTTGTGTCTAGTACGGTCTTCCATATTAAAAATCAAAAGTCAAATAAATAATCCTATTTAATATTTTATCAATTGATTATGTTCTATTTTTTATTTTTATAAACACTACTATAAGTTTGAATTGATAGTAGGTAAGTTTTCTTCCAAGTAAAGCTAAACATTGAAAGAGAGATAAGTTATTTTATTCTAAAAGGCCGGTTACTCTAAGTAGACTTTGTTTTACCACTTTTTTCTAGAGACTGTCCTACCAATTCATACAAATAGTACATTTTTATTAAATATCAAGATGTGAACATATATGCAATTAGTATTATTTATTATTAACTAACATATATATAACTTATCTATTTCATTAAAATAGATTAAAAAATTATTTTAAAAATAATTGTTTAATTAGTCAAATTCTAAGATATTTTATATATTTTGTTAAACAATATGTCAAATCTTACGAAGTTAAAATTTGTAGCACTTGATATTTTGAGCAAAAATTATTTATTATAGATTTTGAATGCTCATCTTGATGCAATGGGTCTTAGAAACACCATTAAATATGAAAATAATGAGTCACTGCAAAATCGTGCAAATGCAATGATTTTCTTCGTTACCATCTTCATAAGAGATTGAAAATTGAGTACCTTACAATATGAGATCTACTTGAATTATGGAAATGTTTAAAATATATATATATAACCACCAAAAGACAATAATTCTTCCAAAGACTCGTTATGACTGGATGCATCTTCGGTTATAAGACTTTAAAAGCGTTAGTGAGTATAACTCCACAGTATTTAGAATTAGCTCTCAATTATTATTATGTGGAGAAAAGATCACTGATGATGATATGTTAGAAAAAAATTTCTCTACTTTTTATGCCTGGAATGTGCTCCTACAGCAGTAGTATTGAGAGAAATGATTTAAAAAATATTTAGAGCTAATTTCTTGTCTTCTTATGGCTGACCAAAATAATGAGTTGTTAATGAAAAATTATGAAGTTCATCCAACTAGTTCTACTTCATTCCCTGATGCGAATGTAGTAGTATCAAATAGTACCGGACATGAGAGAAGTTATGGTCGTGGTCGTGGTCGTAGACGCGGTTGAGGTTGACATACATATCGTGATGGTTATGAAAACTTTTCTTATCATAAAAATAATGTCAAGCACCAGAAGTGAGAAAATAATGAGAAGAAAGAAAAAAAAGGAAAATGAGTTTTAAAGAATTCTGAAAATATATGCTACAAATGTGGTATGGAAGGACATTGGTCACGCACTTGTCTTATGTCAAAACATCTTGTTAATCTTTATCAAGCATCATTGAAAGAAAAGGAAAAAAAAATGTGGAGACAAATTTATTTTCCAAAATGATGACATTGACCAAAGTCTTCTTCACATGACATACTTAGATGTAGTAGATTTCTTTGAAAACTCAGAAGGAAGATGTGACTGAATGAAGATGTATTTTGAATTTTTATTTTCATTTGATTATGTGTATCACTTTTTGTATGTTTGTTTTCAATGTGTGTTTAATTTGGTGTATTTTTTCGCATATATATATATATATATATATATTATCTGCTTTTTCTTCTGATTTATACTACATAAATATTACAACAATTAAGATAAATGTTATAGTAAACCAGAAGTTTAGTGATGTAAATATTTTTAATATTTGGCATGACCGGCTATGACATCCCGGTTCTATAATGATGTAAAAAATCATTGAGAATTCACATGAACATTTACTTAAGAACCAGAAGATTCTTAACTCTAGTGAATTCTTATGCACTGCATGCTCTTAAGGAAAGTTCATTATTAGATCATCACCAACTGAGGTTGGAATTGAGTCTCCTGCATTTCTAGAATGTATACAAGGAGACATATGTGGGCCCATTCACCCACCGTGTGGACCATTTAGATATTTTATGGTTTTAATTGATGCATTTACAAGATGGCCACATGTGTTTTTATTATCAACTCGTAACTTGGCGATTACGAGATTGCTTGCTTAAATAATATGATTAAGAGCTCAATTTTCAGATCATCCCATCAAAAAAATACGTCTTGATAATGTTAATGAGTTTACATCTCAAGCTTTCAATGATTATTGCAAGTTAGTTGGGATTATTGTTGAATATCTTGTTGTTTATGTTCATAACAAAATGGTTTAGCATAATCATTTATTAAGAGCCTCCAATTAATACTAAACCATTGATTATGATAGCAAAACTTCCTATTTCTATATGGGGACATGCTATTGTACATGTAGCAACTCTTATACACATCATGCCGACGAATTATCATAAATTCTCCCCTTTGTAATTGCCTTATGGTTAGGAGCCAAATATTTTCCATCTAAGAATTTTTGAGTGAGTGATATATATTCCAATTGCTCCACCACAACACACTAAGATGGGTCCTCAAAGGAGGTCAGGTATTTATGTTGGATATGATTCTCGATCGATAATTAAGTATCTTGAACCAGTGACTAGAGATATGTTTACAGCACGGTTTATTAACTGTCAATTTGATGAGATAGTTTTTCCAAAATTAGGGGGAGATAATAAACAATTGCAAAAAACAATAGATTGAAATGCTTCATCATCATCCCAATTTGATCTTCGAACAAAGCAATGTGAACATGAAGTTCAAAGGATAATTCATTTGTAAAATATTGTAAACAGATTGTTAGATGCATTCACTTACCTTAAAAGAGTGATTAAATCTCATATACCAGCTGTAAATGCTCAAACTCATATTGAAGTCCCTGAAGGACAACTCATTGCAAATGAATCTAAGACTCGTCTGAAGCGTCGTAGACCAATTGGTTCTAAAGATAAAAATTCTTGAAAAAGAAAAGGAGCAACTGATAAGGATGTCTAAATAGAGGAGGTAGATACTCTTGAAGAGATTAGTGACATAACTAATAATGAAACTCCAGAAGATGTACATATACCTAGAAATAATAAAGAAATCTCAATTAATTATTATTACCAGGGGGATGAGACGGAACCAAAAAGAAAATGTTGTTGATGATATCTTTGTTTATAAAGTAACACTTGATGTTTTGAACGAAAATGAAGATCTTGAACCTAAATCTATTAAAGAATATCGTCAAAGACATGACTGGTAAAAATGGAAAGATGCAACCAAGGCAGAGTTAGATTCACTCGCAAAACGAAACATTTTTGGACTTGTAATCCAAACACCTAAAGGTGTGACCCCTATAGGGTATAAATGGGTTTTTGTGCGAAAACGAAATGAGAATAATGAAGTCGTAAGATATAAAGTGTGACTTGTTGCACAAGCTTTTACCTAAAGACCAGGTATGAGACATATTCTCTTGTGGTCGATGTAATTACATTTAGATATCTTATGAGCTTGGCAGTCCAAGAAAAACTTGAAATGCATCTAATGGATATAGTAATAGCTTACTTATATGGATCTCTTCATAGTGGTACTTATATGAAAATCCCAGAATGATTTTAGATACTTGCAGCATCTAACTCAAATTTTCGAAGAATTCATTCAATAAAGTTACAAAGATCTTTGTATGGATTAAAGCATTCTGGACGAATGTGGTATAACCGTTTTAGTGAATATTTGTTTAAAATAGGTTATAAGAATGATCTAATTTGTCAATGTGTTTTCATCAAGAAAACTAGATCCATATTTATTATAATTGTTGTATATGTTGACGATTTAAACATTATTGGGAGTCATGAAGAACTTTCAAAAGTAGTAGATTATCTAAAGAAATAATTTGAAATAAAAGATCTTCGTAAACCTAAGTTTTGTTTCGGCTTGCAGATCGAACATTTATCAAGTGGAATTCATATTCATCGATCAAGTTATACAAAAAAGATCTTGAAAATATTCTACATGGATAAAGTTCATCTATTGAGTACTTCAATGGTTGTTCGTTTACTTGATGTGAATAAAAATCATTTTCGGCCTCAAGATGAACTACCCGAAATTTGAGTAAAAAAAGAATTACTGTTCAAATATACGATTACTGTAGCATATTTACTGTTCAAATATATGGTTATTGTAACAGGTACTGTTTTGTCGGCAGACAAAATAAGATTCGGCGGTTACTGTAGCTATAGTAACAAACTATTCACCACTATTTAGTTTCGTCTTTTTCTGCTAGAAAAATCTATATAACCACCCCCCCCTTTATTCTGAAAATTCATTCCAGCAAGGAATAAATAATTTCTTTGCTTACTTTATTTTCTTATCTTGTTCTTCGGTTGTTTTAGACAGCAAATATAATAGTAGGAAGGGGAAAACCCCAGTTTTTGCATAGCAGTAGTAAAGATCTAGTGTTGAAGCAATTGGAGAGTTTTTTTTATCAAAGCAGGTATAATAATTCTCCTCTAGTCTCTATTTAAGATTAGAGATGTTGTTGTTCATTTCAGTACGCATATGTAGTCTACTGTTCACATATACAGTACTGTTCATACGATATTGTTCACTGTTACTATTTAGCATTGTTCATATATACGATATTGTACATACGTACTGTTCATGGACAACTATTAAATCACGTTTTCAAAACGTAGATCTTGAAGACTGTTGGTCAAAGACTCGAAATAAGTTGAAATAATACTACAAGGATTCAGAGAATTTATTATTAAGGTGGAGGTGATTACCTTATTCTCTAGTATTATTTGAATTTTAATACTGAATATTTGATGTTTACATTGTTTAAATGTCTAGAAATATACAATGATATTAATTAAATGATTTGTGAAATTCTTTCCTTTCTCCTAATTTACATTGCTTATGACTGGGAGAGCATGCTCTGTAGTTGCGTCTTGTACGATCTTCTACATCAGAAATCGAAAGTCGTTGTTTTCATTCATGTAAATTTTAATTTATGATGTCATACTGATGGAGTATTTAAATACTGTCGAAATACTTATTCTATTATGCTCTGCACACAAAAATAAGATTAAATAAAGATTTCAACCACATATCGGCGCGGGGACAGACGTCCTTCGTGTGTGTTCCATGCAGAATTAGAACTGGTTATCAGGATTGACAGTAGAGTGGACTGGGTTTCAAGAATGATCCCACTTCACAGAGAAGGGTTTGAGTTTCAAGATTGATCTCTCTCACTAAATTTGAAGCACAGAGGTTAATCCTTTCAGTCTAATTAACAATAGTTGATAAATAAATGTTTGAACACCTAATGAATGATAAATATTTGCATGTTCAGTGTTTGATTTAAATAATGCTATTGATGTAATGTAAATGATCCACTAGGCTCTTGAGCTCACCCCACTCACTCTTTTTCAAGTAACTATTGAAGACGTTGTTCCTAGCAAATCAATGTAAATTAATAGTAGTGTGCCTCACAGTATGAGGATATTAGAAAATAAACTGTATTGTAGGGCATGTGACCCACCATATTTGATCATGTCAGTTGTCCGTCATCAGGCCAGACAGTATTTGTATTATCAAAAGTTGGCTATGGAGCCCACAAGATTGTTCATAACTTTAATCATAAATTAATGTCTTCAATTATTGTGTAATCCGAAGGTTATTGCTATTTTGTTTCAAGCAAGTATATTTATACTTTATTTTATACCTTGGGATATGATCTAGTGCAACTAACAGATGTGACAGATGATGTAAAGAAAAAAATAATATCCCCAGTTTTTGGATAGAAAACAGGATTGACTGCACTCGAAGGTAATGACGTCTCGAGCTACCAGACAACCACGTTGCCTATGACGTATGTGACAAATTCGGGAGCTGGGGTGTTACACGAGAAGATAATGAAGAGGACAATGGTCCTGAAGTACCATATCTCAGTGCCATTGGTGCATTAATGTATTTTGTTAGCAATACAAGACCTGATATAACATTTTCTGTTAATTTATTAGCAAAATATAGTTATTCACCTATAAGAAGACATTGGAATGACGTTAAATATGTATTCAGATATCTTCGAGGCACAATTGATCTGAGTTTATTTTATTTAAATAAATCTCAAGCACAATTAGTTAGTTGTGCATATGCAAAATATTTATCTGATCCACATAATGCAAGATCTCATACAGGCTATGTATTCACATATGACAGTATTGTTATATCTTGAAGGTCTACTAAACAAACATTAGTTGCTACATCATCAAATCATGCTGAAATATTAGCAATTCATGAGACAAGTCGAGAATGTGTTTGGTTAAGATTAATGATTCAACATATTGAAAGGACTTGTGGTTTATCTTTGAAGAATGATGCTACAATAATGTTATATGAAAATAATGTTGCTTGCATCACGCAACTAAAAGGAGAATACATAAAAGGAGATAGAACAAAACATATTTTGCCAAAGTTCTTCTTCACGTATGATTTTCAAATGAACGATGATATTAAAGTTCAACAAATTCATTCAAGCGACAATTTGGCAGATATATTTACAAAGACTTTACCGACTACATTATTTAAAAAGTTTGTTTATAATATTGGGATGCGTCGGCTTAGAGATCTCAAATGATATTATTAATAGGGAAAGAATAACGATGAATTATTATTTGGTGCATTGTATTCTTTTTTCTTTAACTAAGATTTTGTCTCATTAAGTTTTTTTTTGCAAGGTTTTTAAGGAGATAGTCCTAATAATATTATAAGACTCAATAAGAATATGTACTATTTTTCCTTCAAGATTTTTTTCTTAATGAATTTTATTTAGTAAGGTTTTAATGCGATATAGTCTTATATGACAGACATTCAAAGGAGAAGTGTTATAAATAATAATATTGAAATATTAAATGCCTTTGTAACTCCTTTAATATTTAGTATTTTGTAACCTCTAATTCTATAATGTCTAAATTAATGAAATTATTTAAATATTATCATTATTAGTGATGTAATCTCCTATTCTAAAAAATTATATAAAGGGGTCTTGTATCTAATAGAAATCATCTACAAAAAGAATAAATTTTTTTTTAAATTATATCTTCTCTCTAATGTTCTTGAGTTTTTTTCTTTTTCTCTTAGAATAAAATTTTTACATTTTTTAATTTATACTAATTTGATTCATAATAATTATAATTTTATTTTTTTTATGTAATTATAATCTTTATTTATAATAATGAATAATAAAATATATATGATGCTAATCGTTTATCTAATGATCATAAATATTTTACAATTATGACTAATCATTAGTGTTTTTCTTTATTTTGTTTATAATTTATACATTTACTTTAGTGACCAATGCTTGCAGCCGATTTAGGACCCCACTGCCGCATGACGGCGAAAGTATATAACGCCCAGAGCACAAAATGATCGAAGCTGTCGCGAGGCATCTTTATCCTTCCTCCTCTCTGCATTTCCCCATCTCTCGCGAGAGGAATCTTCCAACAATGATCGATTATCCTTGCTCGGTTCCCTCTCTTTAAGTTTTCGAAGGATCATCTTCCATCTCGTTCCCCATGGGCGATCGGAAGGCAAAATCACCGGACTGCAACGGTTCATTCACTTTGCAGTCCATCGATGCCGCCTTGACGAAAGATCAAGCCGTAAACTCAAGCGAAATGGTCGAATCAATCGACGAGGCGTTTATGTGTTGCATCTGCCTGTATGTCGGTTTGGTGCCATACAAGAACTCATTTTTTTTTTTCGTTGGTTAAAAGAATTGAAACAATTGAGAAATCGAAATTCGAAATCGCGATTTGTATGCTTTTGACATGAGGGAATAGGTCAGATTTGAGATGGTGGTAGAGTCTAGCAATCTTGTATTAGTCTGTTGAAATATTTTGAATAGCAAATTGTGTACGTGTGGATTGGTAATTATGTTTGGCGATGATAGTAAAAGAATGGATAAAGGAATGGGTTATTTTGTTGAATTGAAGCTCAAAAAAAAAGGAATTTTTTTTAGAAGAAAATAATGGTATAAATTTGAGCTGCGCGGAAATTCTGGAAATAGAAAGGAACTAAGAGATTGCTAGTAGATTTATAAACTGTTAATTAAAAATGTACGTGTTGAAAAAGAACTAGTGTCGTTGTGATAGGTTAAAGATGGTTTTTTGATGTCAAGGAGACTGTACTCTTGGGTGTTTGCGTTGAGTCCCCATTCTTTTTCTTTAATTATTAGAGAAGTGGATTTAGCAAAGGATGCCATCTTGTATGTTGTTTGTTGTTTGTAGAAAGCATTGTTTTAACCAACTGATTTAATGATTGAATAAATTCTAGAACCTAGGTTAAAACATTAGGAGTTTTCTCCAGAAACAAAAGTGTTTTGAACTGAGCTAAACTAAGCTTTGTAAATGCAATTTAAATAACAACAAGAATTGAAACATTGGACTGATAACCAAGAGATATCCTAGAGTCTTCATCTTGATACCTGGATCTTCGTTAAATATGATATCAAATATTATATCTCTTAAAATTAGAGGGTGGTATAATTGATGGAGTGCAAATGAAGCAAGTTCATAATGTAGTAATACCATCTGTTGTACGCTTGCCATAACCTTGTAATTGGAGTACATTCCAATAGTGCTTGGCTTATTCTGAACTATTTTAATTAAATGTTTGCCAAGTAAGTGCATTCTAGTATCTTTAATAAAAATTGCTACGTAATTGTGTAGCTTTGCAAGTAATCTTATATCACAATAGAGCTTTTACTAGTTTGTTTATGTGTGTATATATATATATTACTGTTAAATGTGTGTGTTTTATGTTCTTAAAGATGTTTGTGGTGCAAATCTGACAGACATCATCATGTAGTCTTTATTATTAAGCCTTATCACCCTCAAAAATCTGCTCCATGTACCCATATTTCCCACTAAACTTGTAAAAGCTTGTTTGAACAATGCAACTGGGTAGCTTTTTACCATGTGGAAGCTTGCTAGCTTGTGTGACCTTGGAATGACTCTGGTACCAGTTTTAATGTACTACTTGAACCATGCAATAAACTCCTCATTTTGGGCCTCACCATCTATAAGAATTTGTCCTGCATGCACACCATGGAATGCATGCATGTGAGACCTGTCTAAACACTTTGCTTTGGCAGCTATTCACAGCTTGCCATATGGAAGTAGGCATCCATCTTGCATTATCCTCAAGGATCCCCAAAAATGAGGGTTTGTGATTGAGACAACTTTGACAGTATAGTTAAATCCTTCCGCTACATGATGAATTTTTGACTTTTTGGGTGGGGCATCTAGGCCTTATGTGCATTGTGTGTGTATGTGGAGGAATTCTGTGGGACTGGGAGACACAAGCAAATAAGTATTGCATGTTTGAATAGTTTGTTATATTTGCTATTTCAAGCAATCATTTTAGTTGTACTATTTTGTATACATCTAAGTATGGAAATATATATTGATACATAATCAATTAACTATATAATCGAGCAATTGTTGTGTTCTTATTTAGTTCTTAATAGAAAGTAATTAAAATTTATCTTAAACTACATTCAGCTTTTTGCAATTGGATAATCAAGATGTCATTTTAGAACTCGTCATCTAGAAAATGGCTGTCATCCAAATGATAACAAGGATCATAGAGTGGACACAAAATGGCTATTGTTGCCTTGTAATCTTGTTATTTGTATTATTTAATTTAGTTCTTCAAAGACCTGTTTAATTTGCATTAAATAACAATGTTTCTTTATAATACATGAAATTAATTAAGGTCGTAAATTTCGCTTGAGAATTTATTTTTTATTGATGAAAAACTTAAAGTGAGTGAGAATGTGTACCCCTTTGTCATGATTCCTAAGTTAACAAATTCACATCATCAGTGTTTTGCTTGGTAACATGTTTCGTTACAGAAATATCTGAAGTTTTGCCAAGAACATGAACAGTCTCATTGTTCTTCTACAATTAACAAAAATGTGTAAATCCTTTTTCAATTCTTGCCTAAATACATAACTTTACTCAAAAGTCTCACCTTGAATTGGTCAAGGTCAGGATGTAGCACACACCATTTCAATAGTAATAAGCAAATAACGATGATAAGAAGTTTTATGATTTACTTTCATAAGATTAATATAAATACAAAGAGTGGGCCTTGATGCAAAAGTTGAGAACGTTGTGTTATGACCTAATGGTGTAGGGGTTAGGATATAGGTAATATTTGGAATGATTTTGTTATTTAATAAATAATTATTTCTTTCTTTCTATTCTTTAGTCAAACAAAATGTTTCTATTTTGGTATTTTAGTGTTAGTTTTAGATGTTTCTGAAGCCTCCATATCCACTAGGCAGCCATTGCCTTATTCCTTAACAGGATATTCCCAACTCCCAACCCTCCATGTTCAATATCTTGAATGACCTGCTTCCAAGCCACCAAAGAGAGAGATTCCTCCTTGTCTTCACTTTTCTAAAGGAAGTGTCTCATAACTTTCTCTATTTCACCTGCCATTGTAATTGGAATCCTGAAAATTGCCATGTAATAAATGGGTAGAGCTTCTGGAACTGTTTTTGGCAATAGTAACCTTCCCCCCAGATAAAAAAGCTCTTTTGCAGCCTCTTGTTCTTCTCCCTATCTTCTGAATGACAGGATCCTGGAAGTCTTTTGTCCTTAGTTACCTCCTACTAGTGGGAGCCCCAGTTAGTTTATTGGCCAATCTTCTTTGATCACCCACATTTGTCTAGCCACATTTTCAGATTTTGATCTGAAATATTCACTCCCATTAAGAAACTTTTGTCCTAATTGACTTTCAACCTAGAGACTGCATCTCAGAAATCCTCCTACTATTCCTTGCATATGCTATTTGTCTTATATGGCATGCATTTAACAAACAATCCTTCTTGCTATAGCATTGGTCACATTCTCTGCACCTCTCATTTGTTCAAAATAATCTCTCTATAGAGCTGAACTGATTGCTTTTTTTTTTTTCCCTTCTCTTCTTGATCCTTTTTTGCTGTGCATACACACTTGTAATGGAGGCCAATCAATAACCTGTCCCCCAAATGAAAAGCAAATACGCTGCAGCACTCAATAAGGACCCAAGTGATGTGTTGACAACTTCTCATGAACTTGCTTGGCTAAAGAATGACGGTGATATAGATGTGGTTTCACACACATATCTCCTACTGCATGGCGTATATCATGATGATGTCCATCTTGCACCTCCTTCATTTTAGCTTGAGCACAAGATAAATGAAGCTTGAATTCATCGAACAGAGAACCATGGTCATGTAGCAACTGATACACGTAGAATTTGCAGTAGAATCTTTCTTGTAACATACCAACAGAGGGATCATGTCCATATATTGCCAAAAAGGAGTAACATTGATGGAACCATGAAATAGGTATTATACCAATACCTGCCCTACGAAGATAAAAAGACCATTGTTAAGTTTGTCAATCTGAAAAACACCTCAAGTATGTTGCAGCACAATGATTCACTACTTTGGATTGACCTTCAGCTTGCGGGTGATAAGCAGTATTATGGCAAAGTGATGTGCCCTGTACTTGAAAGATCTCCTTCCAAAATGACTAATAAACACTTTTATCTATATCTGAAATGATTGAGTGAGGGATGCCATGAAGTTGTACAGTATGTCAAACGTACAAAGC
Organism: Tinospora cordifolia; assembly: GCA_030144865.1. Classification (NCBI taxonomy): domain Eukaryota; kingdom Viridiplantae; phylum Streptophyta; class Magnoliopsida; order Ranunculales; family Menispermaceae; genus Tinospora; species Tinospora cordifolia. The sequence continues at coordinate 5,300 of JAJIYU010006828.1, read as the reverse complement.
AGACACACTTCTAGTTTATAAAGCGTGCTTGAGCACGGAAAAATGTCCATATCTACTCAACCGATCAACCACCACCATACCCTTATTTTGTTGGCACACTATACTTTCCTCCGCAAATTTCTTTATGTTCCGCTTCATTCTTTGCCAATAGATACCTCTCATAAGCCGTTCATAACTCCTCAACAAAGCCAAATGCCCTCCAATGCCACTTGCATGAGCATCATGTAGGATAAAAGGTATCGAGGAGATTAGAATAGCCAAAACCAACCTATCCTTGTAAAATAGCATAAAGAAGCATACTGTACTGCAGAAAATACTAAGGATGAGAAGTATTACCTGTTGCAATAGCATCCTAAATTTGACAAAAAGATGATTTTGGAGCTACCTATGAATCTGAGAGAGAAGTATCCAACCCCAGTTACACCACCATGTTGGAAAAATGGGAAGAAGGGAGTTTCTGTCTAAAGAAATTCGTTGAAAAACAGTAGATGTATAGAACCTTTCAATGAGATAGTGCCTTTTCAAATCTTTCAAAATGGAACCTGTTCCAAACATATATGTCATGGTTCTCCAAACCTGTCTTGCATTGGGTGTCAAAATCATAACAAAACAACTTTGGTAGCCACTGTTGATATGTAGGATCAATAACCTGATGTTCCAACAAATACTTAAAGCTGCGGCGATTAGTATGCACCCAAAATGTCTCTCCAACAAATAACTACACCTTTTCTGAGTAGCTAAGACAATTAACGTTAATTCCCTTTCATAAGTTTATTTATATTGGACCATGAAAAGGAGTTTGACCAAAGTAAGCAATGGGCTGATGGTCTTGCATCTAAACAGCCCCCAACTGATAGCCAGATGTGTCCATTTCCACAATAAAAGGTTTGGAAAAACATGGTAAGGCTAACACTAGAACACTGGATATAGGCACTTTTAAAAGTTGAAAGACTACCATTGCATCATTACTCCATTAGGAAGCATCCTTCTTAAGAAGTTGTGAAAATGGCCATGATAAGGTGCCATAACTATACAACTTACAAGTGGAGGTATAGCAATAAAACTTACAAGTGAATGTAGAGCTGCATGCGTTGGCTTCGACAATTTTTTAATAGTTAATTGACTTTAATTGTTGTGGAAATGAGATTCAAAAACAATTATCAATTACTCAAGAATTTGCTTTCATGAAAAATCTCTCTCTATCTCTCTGTCTCTCCCTCCCTCCCTCCTCCCTATTGTAATCAATCATTTAGGATAAAATGACAAAATAAGTGCATGTGTATGGTATATGTTGTGAAAAAAAAAAAGAATTGTGGCCTATAAGAGAATGAAGCATCCTTTTTTGAAGAAGCAAGGACTGGCATGCGTTTGGAAAAAAGCATGGAATTTAGTTTAAAATTTAGGATTCACTGAGTTGATGAGGTGCAAAATGGATGGTCAAACAAAATTAATAATAACATCTTTGTCTATATTCCAAGCTTTGTGGATGAGAATTACTATATCATTTTCTTTTTTTTTTTTTTAAAGTAAATGGAATTGCTATACTTTTTGAGTGTGAATTACTATCCTAGTCTGATTATCTTGTGTTGCTGCACATTATGGTTGTTCCACGAAATATTTTGATTTTTCTGGAAGGTTGTTCCAAAAAACTCGTGTTGAATTTTATTTTGCCCATTACACAAGTTTGCTAATGTTTATCTTTGTGTATGTTGCAGGGATCTCCTTTACAAGCCAATTATACTTGGTGAGTGTACATTTTAAGACCCCGACTATTGAGGAAAATTGCTGCCCTCTCTAATTTCTCCCTTCTCTTTTCCGTTGCAGCTTGTGGCCATATTTCTTGTTTCTGGTGTGTCCATAGGGCCATGAATGGGATTGGACAGTCTTACTGCCCATTGTGCAGGTGTCCGTATCACCACTTCCCTAATATCTGTCAATCGCTTCACATTTTGCTATTAAAGCTTTATCCAGTAGCCTATAGAATAAGGGGAAAGCAAGTTCAAGGTGAACTTTCATGATAAATTATGTTCTTATGTTGCTTATATTTCTTCAATTTACACTTATCTTGAATGTTTATTGAGCTTTGAATGGTTGACCTCTGCCCCCGTTTCTTTTGGTTTTTCTGAAAATTATAATTTGATTTTAAACAAACAAATTATGCATGTAAATATTCTTGGTGGATTAACTAAATTACGTGATTCTGTGTCAGAACTTAGACCAAAGTGTCGTTTACAAAGAGAATTAAGTAGAACTGGAGATGATTCACAAGGGAAGGCTGTGACAAGTACAAGAAACTTACACAAAACGATCATTTGACCATAATAGGTAGTAGAAAAGAATAAAGAGTCATTATGGGCTCAAAGAAAATAAACTTAACTGTTAGAAAAATTTGGAAGGAGAAAGACAAAAAAAATTTCATGGCAACCAAAGAAAGGACTTAAAAAAGGGAGTGAAAAGTGTAAGAATGATACAAAAAGAACCAAATCGTATAGAACCATACAATAGAACAAACCGGAAGCCCCTGTATATGGACAATAATCTCCCATCACTCCATTCAATATGACAATGGGTAGCATAATTACTAAATTAAAAGGAACCAAAGAATGTGATATATACTGCGTATGCTTTCCTAGCTTTGTTTCCCTCCAAGAGCATTAGTTAACAGCCAAGCAAACAACTTGCCAATGCTTCTTCCATTTACTTGGATTCTGATCAATCAAAGGGAAAATGCCATCCTACTACTCCATCTGAGCATCAGCTGAAACTATAGGAAAGAAGGCACGACAGCTCCTCCAAATCTTCCAACGGAAAGAACAATCCCAAAAGTATGCCAAGAAGACACTACATCTTGGTGGCAAAGGTGACACTAGTTTGGTGAAAGATACAAAAGGGAATCTGCGTGCGGCATGTCACTAGCGTTCACTTTTCTTAGAGCAACTACCCAACTATGGAATTTATGGTTTTATAGTACTTGTGCTTTCCAAAATGAGGAATGCAAAATGTGGGGAGGATGCTTTGGGTCATTTAAGTTTAAGGAAAGGAATAATTTTGTGGAGAAGGTTCCTAAAAGATCCCAAGGCCAAGAAATTCTATCATCCTCTTTGGATAGGGAAACCCCATAGTGATATCAAGGAGAGAGATTAATTTAGAGTTTTCCCTCAATGGAATAGTGGATCTCAAGCAAAGTACCCAATTAGGTTGCCTCCATTGATTGAAGAGGTGGAGAAGAGGCAATAGGAAGATTATGCAAAGAGGAGTGCTGGTGGAGATGGGCTCCATTTGGTTGGGATGACATCCCAATACATGCGTACATTGAACCGAACCTCCGGAACGTTCACATGATGAAATATCGGAAAATGCCTTCTCCATCTTGCCCACACTTGACAAGAGAATGGGCACTTGAAGAACAAGTGGGCGATTGTCTTATCATTTGACTTGCACAAGTGACGACAAGATGGAGAAATATAATGGTGCAGAAGCCGTTTTTAAAGCATATCCCTGACATTAACTTTCTCTTTGGCCACCACTCAAGCAAGAAACTCACTTTGGAAGGAATAGGAGCCTTCTAAACCTTTTCCATTTGTGAAGAGGGTTGCATCAAAGGATCATTAGTCAAGATTGTAAAGAACGATTTAGAGGAAAAATCACCCGATGTCTCTTTCAGCCACACAATTCTATCCATTCTATCCTATAACACACATTTCCTTAGGAATGCTCAGAGAGCTAACTCTTCCTCTTTACATCTCAAGCCACCCACTGATCTCAAATGAAGATTCCACTAAATGGGTAGCATTTCGGGTCTTTGGTTAAAAAAATATGAGAATATACAGTTATGACCCTTAGATTATCTATATAATCTAAGGAACATAACTGAGAACGCCTCAGCTTCCGACCACACATCCTTGCAGAACCGAATCGCATCACCTCTACTCAACCACAATCTGGTTATAGGGGTGTAACATTGGCAGAGGGAATGAACAAACTTCCAGAGGCTTCTATGTGTTATTTGCCTCCTAATCCCCGCATCTCTTCCATTGGTAATTGAAGGAACCAAATCAAAAGGTCCCTACTATTGTGGAGTTTGGGAAAGTTCTAGTGTCACCACTTATGACCCTTATCCCTAATTTATAGAAATTGTTCTCGAACTTGAACCTATAGTTTCCAAGTCACAATGAACCATTTGCTAAGGGGAAATTCGAGAAGATCTTCTATACCATTGATCCTAAACAACCTTCACGAAACTATAACCCTAAAGAGGTGGATAGTTTTTTTTTTTCCTCTCTCTTTAATAGAAACAGTAGCTTTATTGATAGGAAAAAAGAGTTACAATCCTGATAAGACTACCCTACTGGCCGTTAATAATTCTTATGGAGGAACAATACTCCCCCTAACACCTACCCTGCCACCGTTACACAACATTTGCCCACCCACGTAACCACTCTGAAATGGGGCACATTAATGAAAGGGGACAACTACTAATCCAAAAAGACACTAATGGCTGGGATTCTTCCCACAGTGAACTTGGTAGAGAGAACTTCTCCTCAAAAATCTGCGCATTTCTTTTCTTCTAGAAGCATCAAATCATTGCCAAGCTCAATGAGCTCTCCACTTCGAGCCAATCACCTCTCAAAACAAACAAACACTAGGCTGGACGACCTGCTTGTTGACCTCTGGGAATATGGGAAAGCGCCTTCACCACCTGACCCACATATGGCTGGAATAAGGACATCTTAAGAACAAATGATCAATTGACTCGCCGCTTTGTTTACATAGAGGACAACATGAGGGGGAAATGTAATGTAACACCCCAACCCCCACACCTTTAAGCATTGAACAGGACCACCATTCTCTTGACAATGGACTAAACTAAACGGCGGGCCGAGCCGGTGTTACGTTTACAAGTACACAACTTGCATCACTTTCTATTTTAATTATTTCATGCTTTGATTGTATTTAATAGTACATAACTTAAATTTGAGAATTTAATAAGGCAACAGTACAAAAAATAATTGAAATTTATAAACTCAATTAATTAAATAAAATTGAGTACATAATTTGATCTTGAAGAAAAAGCTATTACAGCGGAAGATTCAAAATTTGGGCAACATGCCCTTACATAGAAATTAAAAACTTTTTAAATAAAAAGAACTTAACTAATATTCATGGTCTTTATGTAAATCAATTACCTCAAAAATAGAAGGAAGGGGTGAGCACATAGCCCAGTGGATCTTTCTAACATTTAAATCATTATTTCAATTCAAACAAACCAAGCATATCAAAAACTTTTGTACATTAGGCGA
>JAJIYU010006827.1:0-20008 GCA_030144865.1 Tinospora cordifolia | reverse complement strand
ATTTTTCATCCAAAAATTCTATTTATCATTCTAAAAATCTGATAATTACTCCAAAAATTCATAAATCTATCCTATAAATTATTTTCCTCAAGAAAACACATTTTCCTAATATTTCATTGTGTTTTCTCCTTAAAATTGTATTTTCTTGACTTATTTTCATTTCCTTTAATAATTAATCTGAAATTGAGAAAAATTTTGTATTTTCTCAATATAATTTCAGAAAATACATTGAGTACATGAACGTCGGACCCGTCGTCCCGATGATAAAAATGCGGGTCGTCACAAGAAGTTCAAGATTTAATAATTCAAATTAGTTGAAAATACGACAAATGAACCTTGAAAAACTTAAAATCTTTAATAAGAAAAGAGTAAAATTTTTGGCCTGAAACTAAATATATAACACTTAGAAGTCTTATTTTGTTCATAACTAAATTAACTATGATATTAATAAGTTATTTAAATTGCAAAGATTAAGTTATTAAAAATCTAATTCTATAAAAAGGCTTGTAAGTAAATTATTAAAGTTTTAAATTCAAATTAAGAAAAAATTTAGAAGGCTTAGAAACTATTTTAATTAGAATATATAAAATTCTAGAATTTAGAAATAATTCAAAATTTTTTAAAACTAATATCTAGATTCCATAATTAGTTTGAAAATCTTTAAGCTTAAAAATATTATGAATAAGATTTAATATGAATTAAGAACTTAGAGGATTTTTATTGATTCTTGAATTTCAGAGTTTACAGATTGTAGATTTTGGATATTGAGCATCTCGAAGAAAAGCAAGGTTGCCCTAAAGAACAGTAGAATCAGGTGGGCATGACTTATTTGCTCATATGTATTATATAGATTTAAAATTCAAAGTATTTGTTTGAATAGTTCTACATTATCAGAATCTTATTAGGAAGTGGATTGAAATTGTTTGGTTTATTTGAATGATGTGTGATTCATGATGAACTATTTAGATTCATGCGTAATCAGTTCTTGATATGATTGAATATAAAAGCTTATCTTTAAATTTACTCGATTATAGCATGCATGACTAGGAAAATATGTATTTAGATCCTATTATTTACTCATGCACTTTATCATGTTCATTTGTATGCATTGTTTGAATAATTTTTCTTGTGTATTATCTGATGCTTGATGTGCTTGAAAGTGTTTGTAAAACCAAAATCAGATGAAGGTTTATTAAGAATCCATGTACCGATGCGATTGTCAAGCCGCAAGGCGGATCATAGGTATTCCCACCCGGAGCTACCTGTAACAGCTCGAAGTCCTTGGAAGACGGTACGAGCCGCAGTAAGTGCTCTCTCTTGGACTGTGATACTGAGATATGACTGATTTTAGATGGTACCTGAGGCCTCTACGATTACAATTAGATTGGATCTCAGAGAATACCGAGAGGCATCTCAACCTTCTTCCAGTGTTAGACTTCGACCAAAACTAAATGAATGTGTGAAACACTTAATGTTTGAAAGTGTTTGTAATGTTTGGATTGGGTCTGTATAATGCATGTGATGTGTAGGAATGATCCACTGAGCTTTCGAGCTCACTCTCAATCTATTTTTAGGAATATTTGGGCGTAGTGTACAACAGTCTACGTCAGATGACTTACACTCAGATTGGACACCTCTTGGGGAGGTCGTTCGGAATAGGAGACTATAGAGGTAGTGTTCTATTTATTTTACTGAACTAATTCAAGTGTATTTATTTTGATTTTGGATTTCAATAACTCATGTTTTCAAATGATTCTGTATATTTCACATTTAGGGTCTTCAAAGAAAATTTTGAAGTGATTCCGTGGCGAAATTTGAAGTTATGATTTATGATTTTCAATTTAAGTTGTTTTCATTTAACTCTGAAAAATCCAGTGAACATATGAAAGTTAATTTGAACTGTTGTTTCCTATGGATTTATGTTTCAAATACATTCTTTGAGAATAATTTTATGGACTTGAATTTGAAGAAAAATGATTTTGACAAAAGAAGATTTTTAGTAGCACCTTAGTTTTCAACGGGCGACGATCCACACGTGAGATAAAACGTGAATAAAGGTCGAGTTGAAAATCGGGGTGTTACATAAATAACTACTTAAAGGAACACCCAAATGATGAGAAAAATTATTAAAATAAAATAATTTAAATCAAGGGTCAAAATAAAAGCTTATGATATAAGTAGTGGCCCTAGTAGCTGAAATAATCAAAGAATGATATATGTGCACTGTGTGGGTCTGGAAGCAGATTAATAAGCAATGTTGGGACATGAATACGCTTAAGAAGCGGTGCCACCCTAGTTAGAAATTTGAATTTTGAATTTGAATGGATTAGGAAATCAAATAATAAAGATTCTTAACAAAAAACCACTTTCCAAAACCATTCATTTTCTCTCGCCGCTTTCCTTAAACTTCAACATCATCTTGGATTCCCCTAGCCATCTTCTCTAGGGTTTCACTTCCCTAACTACACCAAGTTGAGAATAGCAAGAAGAAAAAAAAAAACAAAAAAGGGGTTGGGGCTTCCCAAGATCGAAAATCCAATGGAAGAAACAAGGAAAATAGGTAAGATTCAATCTGTAGACTTGGGCTTCATTCCTTTCTCCTCCTCTTTTGTAATCTGTAGACTTGATCTTCATTCCTTTCTCCTCTTTTGCAACACCTTGGATGGCGGCCATTGAAGGAAATCAGCCGCCCTCACATTCCACCATCATCACATCCCAAAGAAGAGGAAGAACATTGCATGCTGGAGAAATTGCCATTGAGGAATGGAATAGCGAGAAATTGAGACGTTACAATATAATCTTTCAACCTTTGTATTTTTATATTGATTTAATCATGCCTTTACGTTATCACATATTTGTACGAGTTAGGCAAATTAGAAAAATGTTTTGTATTTAGATTTTATTACTTTAAACTAAAAAAAATGAAAATGAACTCTTATTTTGTTTATGACCATTAGATAAACATTTATAAGGATTTAGATTATTATATGTATGTAAGTGTTGTTATACTTATTATTTGTCTATAGAAAACGACATGTAAATCAAATTTTATCACGTAAAAACCATTAAAATTTTTTTGTTTCTCTTTTACATGATTTAGTGCATGGTTGAATGGGATTAGAAAACTAAATCATTAGTAATTGCAGAAAAGAGAAATTTTTAGACTAAATGAAAAAGATACAAATAAAATAGGTAGCATGATCTAAAACATACAAAAGTAATAGAAAAACCATATTGCTGGAATTTCTATTAGAAACAGAAAAAGAAACAGAACAATTCTTAAATGAAGAGCCCAAGGTCAAGGAGATCTAAGCAAACAGAACTTGGCCAAGAATGAATAAATAGGGCTGCCAAGTTTGGAATTCTCCTCCGAAAAAGATGGGATCAATAATTTCTTGCGAGATCTGCCATCACTAATAAAAGAAATTATGTCACTCCAAAATTCTACCAAGATTGGCAATTATCCATGTGTCAGATTACGTATGTTTATTGTTAGCCTAAAGATAACTAAGCCTCGCGAATCTCGTGGGTATACTACAATTTTTTTACAATAATAAAGAGAATTTATTCTTTGCTTTTTTTCCCCTCAAATCTGGCATTATTTCTCCTTTTGTTACTTTTCAATCGATTATTTGTTGGTTCAGATTCTACACCAACAAAGTTACTCAAAACTCCTTCTTTGTTCTACAACTCCATTTAGTATTCAAAGACTTCTTTTTAATGGTACTAACACTTTCAACTAAGACATATACATAGCCTCCACACTCATGAAATTTTGGTTCTCTTGGGCTTTTGTCTTATTTTTATTTGAAGGATTCTCTCACAACCTTTCTTCTTTCAAGAAATCTTTTTTATTATTATGACTATTGTTGTTTTATCTTCCAAACTTCTTTAAAAATTTTGGAGAAGTTCTTCATCATTATCCTTATCAGCTTGAGGAGTTGCTTCGACTTAAAGAGCTACTCCTTTATCTTATTTTTATGTAGCTAGAGTCATTTCATATGTTTGTAATGATCCTATTACATCACCTAGACACATTTTTCATATATCTTTGGGTTCTTTTATTGCTGCTACTGCTACATTTTCTTTTGTGAACCTTAGAGGCAAAGATATAAGGGTTTTGCACACGTTTCTGTTCCAAATATATATTTTCATGTTAGAAAACTCTTAGAAAACTCGGTGGGCAATGTCCATTATTGAAGGATATGATAGTTTCATGTTCCTTTGCAATAACTTAAAGTTTTGTTGTCAATAATTGTGGAGAACATCGGTTTTCTCATGAATGGTTTGTAGTGTTTCTTATGCATTCTCTTTGTTACTTCACAAGTGGGGATGAGTTTAAAGCATTTCCCATCTATTGCATTAACAATATTGGAAAGTACTTTAGAGTTTGCCAAGCATAATTTTTTTTGTTCCTTAATAAACTTTTAGAGTTACATTATTTTGTGTATCAATGATCGAAGGGTAATTCCATCCATTTACCAATACTATCCATGAATATTACTTTAAGGACTTGATGAATATATTCAAACCCATTTTCTAGTAGGTATAACTTCCTTATTCTAGGTAAAGGAGGTCATGTGCTTTGACTAATCCTCCTTTTCTGGAGTAGCTCATTCTAGCCATTACAAGGGTTTCATCTTTCATGTGATCCATGTTTTGCACAACAAACCTCTAGGACCTCACTTGCCAAGAAAACAAGGCAACCAAAGGTGAACCGCTTTGATACTACATGTGAAGAGAAGCATAAAACGTGATAATCAATCTAAATAATCTAAAAGGTAAGGAGTAATGAGACACAATTGATGATGTAGTTTGGCCAAACCTATGTCCATGGGGTCACACCTTGATGAGATGTTCTACTATTCACAAACCCAGTGTAACTAAACTAACACAGTTGCCTTTAAACTATTGTCATACTTTACAACAAGTTCTAGTAAATCATAGATGATTCCTTTCTTTCTTGAATCAACAATTTAGACTACTATAAGCCTTCACAAAGAAATTTTACAAAGCTTCTTAAAATACACGTAAGGAATGAATGCAAGATGGAGCACTTAAGATTGATTAATAAACATTTTATGTCCCATTGGAATGAAGAACTCTTTAGGACTTGAGTGCTTCTAGAGATAGCAAAAGAGAACATCTTTTATTATGAGTTTGGATATGTTGCATCACACTGTTGATATTGTCACAACACCTGAGGAAACAATGGATCTTCGAAGCTGGATGTAACAACCCGTATTTTGAATATTAAGTCGATGGGTTCAACATATATTTTTTTTGTATGAATTGATGAATTATAAATAAAAATACATGAGTTTACAGTGTTTGTATAAATTAATGAGTTTTTTAAATAGAAATAAATATAAATGCATTAGTTAATAAAATAGATAATAATGATAATAATATTAATATTAAATATTAACCTTCAGAATCATATTTGATGATGGGGGTGGAATAATGAAATATATATATAAGGAGCCATCTTGGTAATAAAAGAAAATAAATATATTTGTGAAAAAATTAATGTGGGATAATATGATCTCATTTTTTTTAAGGAAATGAAAGGAAAGGAAGATGTCCATCATAACAATTAATAGTGGATAATGAGTTGATTTTGAAAAAAAAAAAATTAAATGATGATGCAAGTGTGTGTGTGTATATATATATATATATTATCACATGTAAGGGGCTTAATTGATGAGGAAAATCAGTAAATAAAGGAATGAAAATGGATAATGATAATGTCTTCATTTTGTATATATATAAAAAAAAAACACAGAAAGAAAGAAAGGAAAAAAAATAGAATAAATAGAGATGATGTGTAGAGATAATGTGGGCTGACCTTTGTAGCCTTTTGATGGGACCCATCATCATTTATTTTCTATATAAATGATGGAAGCTCTCATTTCTCCTCTCAAGGTCTCATTTTCACTTCATCATCCATGGGAGAAGAAAAAAATAAGAGAGAAGGAAGAGCAACCAGAGGGAACCACGAAAAAGAAAGAAAAGAGAAGAAAAAAAAAGGAAAAAGGGGAAAAAGAGCTACTTATTTTGTGAAAATTCATCATTTAAGTGAGTTAATCTTGCTTCTTTTCAATACAAAATTGATATAAAAAGTTGTGAATTTCAATTTTTTTAGTGTAGTTAACATAAAAGTTATAGTTTATTGTGTGACTCAAAATTTAGGTATATTTTCACTAAGAGAAAAGTTACACAATATGTATATCATTGTGTTCATATCAACGAGTAAGATATAAAGATATAGTTTATTTGCACCCATGTAGGCCCTAAAAATTTATATTGTAATTATAAGCTGACACGTAAGGGTATATATGTTGCACTAAAATTTTAATTGACGGGTACTGAAATGTCAAGAATGAAATTTTCGACTCAATGACACTAAAATTAAAATTTTTGGAGATCAATTAATATATTAAATTTGTATTTATACAATTTGAGAAAATTAATAGATTAATAAAAATATGTATGTAAGGTTATATAATGTTATACATTAGGTAATGTTATATATATAAATGTTATATATATAATGTTGTATAACATTATGAAATATTTCACCAAAGAAAAAACGTATAACATAGGGAATAATTAATTTTTCCTATTTACTATACAAAACTGCAAAATAATGAAAAGGTTAGTTATCGTATACCGAAAATGAGACACGTGTCCATGGTATAAGATTTTGATATTTGGGTCAATATTAGGGGCTTAATTGCACCATTTGACCCGGTTGATCGTGTTTGACCCTGTCAATTATCGAGGTCAACGAATGTTGGGCTTGATTAGAATTGATTGTATTGACTGAAATTGACCAAATTAATAAATAGACCATAATTGATTGAGTCAATCCTTTGATTTACAAAGGACCATAAAGTTAGATTTGAGCCAAGATTCATATAGATATTAAGAAACTATATTGATTATACAGGATCAAATGTTAGAAGTACACGACTGGTCACAAGAGGAGCACCAGGAGCTGACCATCTTTGTGAGTAATGCTTTCTAATTTATCACTTAAACTTGTTATTTTGTTCATAAGTGAAATATTATTACATATTGCAATGTATTTGCAATCTTTTAAATGAGATTTTAAATGAAAATGTGCACTGAATCTCAAGGTCTGATGGTACGATTGAAGTAGGTATTGGATATGATTGAGCTTTGATGATTAGATCCCACTATACTTGGAGGTACATTTTGTGCGGGTCTTCAATTGGCCCACTTATTGAGGATCCGAGGCCGCCATACATGAGATATGGGCCTGCAGATATTTATGATGTTGTATGAGAATACGCCTAACTGTCTGTTATGCCCACTCGAGTAGATTTATTATTGCCTTGGAGGCTAGTGAGAGCCTCAGCATGTGTTTTTATCACTAAAACTATTTCTAAAATGGAAGGTGCACGGCTACATTGTAATTTTAAAATTTATTAACTGTTGCATTCGCTCACATAATGTTATTGTTCATACATATATGACATTGTTTTATAGAATTCATGTTTTAAGTTATAGATTAGACTATGTTACTCACTGAGCCACTATGGTCAAATTTGGCTTACAATTCTGACATTTCATGTTTTCCTACTGCGGACAAAGGGAAAAGGGTGGTCATAGCATAGTTCGACATTCTCGGGTTATTTTGATATGTTCTCTATGCAGTTTATTATTTGAGAGTTAGCGTGATGTATAAGGGTAAGGAGACCATTGTAAATATTGACTTAGACACTTCTGCTACAACTACATTTAGGGGACTATACATGACCAACTTTTGTTTGGCTTAAATTCCAGCTGCATTTCTATGTTTTAGTTACTTCCGCATTCTCTTATGATTACTTTGATGGTGTTATGTACGATGTAGTGAAAGAGGCTAAACAGTATTTTGGAGAGCTTAGGTTGTGAGTGGGTTTGTCAGGGCATTATGCGGGTTGGTTTATCCTTCTCCATAAAGAAGGGGTCCCAACAATGTTGATATCAGATATCTAGGTTTCCAATTAAGGAATAACTATTGTTGTTAACTTGGAGAACCTCAGAGTAATCGCGAAAGTCAGGAAAACCCTAGGAATGCCTTAGAGTAGCATGATGGAATTATGGATAAAAACTTTCTAACTTCTGATTGACAGGAAGATGAATCGAGTGAGAGTAGCCATATCATGAGGGGACTTGGATTGTCATTGGGAGTTAGTGAGTTTTAAGACTTAAAGAATTTTAACCTTATGGATTAGATTATCCCTTAGAAATGGCCACCTTGATGCATAGTTATTCCTTGATATAAGTGCCTAAAGTTATTGTCTGCTTAATCCTAGAAATGACAGATGATTAATGTTTTTAGGTAGACCATGATGTCTTAACTTTATAGGACATCCCAATCACAATAACTCATGTAGATTTCATATAGAACACTTTGATACTTTTTGATAAAATAAATCAATTCTGTTATTTGAAAATCAATCTCAATATTTAAGAGGTATAAAAATCTTCAAGTTTATTACAACGACATAACTTCAAAACTGACAAAGGAAACTAGGGCCAACATGCCCAACTTAAACAAAATTATGAAATCAAAAAGAAAACTCTGAAAGTAATTCTCATATCCACACAACCTCTAGTCATTAGTTTTCTAAAATGTTAGAAAAAAGGGTAAGCTCAATAGCCCAGTGGATCATCCCAAATATTTAAATCATTATTCCAACCAAACAAAACATACATGTCAAACAATTCCATGGATTAGGTGATTCAAACAGTGATTTGTTTATTAGTTGACGTTAAGATCGAAAGGAATTCACTTCAGTGTTCTAAATCTAGGGAGAGAGGTCAATCCAAATGCTCAAAGCCTTCATTCATGAAGTGGGGTCAATCCAAATGCTCAAACCCTTTATTCACGAAGTGGGGTCGATCCAAATGCCTAGTTCACGAATCGAGGAAGTGGGGTCAATCCAAACGCTAAGTTTCAAATCAAGAAAATCAAATAGCCAACAAGCTAGGTCCGGGTTGGAACACTCACGATGAAATCCATCACTGTGCTGGTATGCGGTTATCATCTTTGTTAATCTTTCTTTAATGGAAAAACATATCATAGCATATTGAATTAGATATAAAAATAGGAAAATAGCATGAGGGCATGGTGAACATTATATCATAGGCATGATATTTCATACATCATAGATCATGTTATCACAAATATCATTGAGAACATGCATCACCATCCATATAACCCTAAGCATGCATATTCAAGGCATAACATGTATATTCAATACAAATCATAGTCCAAGATTACAAGCATACATGCATACATGCATACATTATTTGAATCAACATTTAAAACTTAGAAATCATCTCCACTTTATGCTCAATTCCTCCTAATCCTTGTGTTGTTGTTCCAAGCCTTCTTGAGTCTTCAACCCTTAAAAATTAAGATTCTATACGTTATTTTAGTGATTCATGTGTTGTTAATCCTTTCAAATAATACTATGATGATTCCTTATTGTATATGCCATGTAATGTGAAAGGAAATCTTGTTATATGAGTCTTAATGTGGTCTTGCTTCTGTGTACCATGGTAGATGAAAGGATTACTGTAGTAATCAAAACGTAAAGTGAGAAACAAGAAGTGTAGAAGCACTACCAAGGTAGGTTACTCTAATAGAGTACCACGATAACTAGTGGGTGTTACAAGAGTGCAATGTCATTACCGTGGCAGGCTACCGCTGTAACCGGAGGATAGTATCAAGTTTACATTACACTACCGTAGTAGAGTACTGCAGTAATCAGAGGAAAAGTCTAGAAATAGAGGAAAATGTAGGCATTACCACAGTAACCATGATCAGTACCATAGTAATCAGTATGAAAAGTGGATTTCTGTACATGTTTTTTTTCATTCCTTATTCTCCTATGACTTTGGCATTCTAGTATCTCAAACTCTATACCATAAATCGTGCGTTGGACTTAGATAGAGTCATTGTACCTTATTTGATCGGTTGAATCCTCTGATTGCTCTAAAAGAACATCCAAAAGTAGGTTCTTGCCACTGTATATAGTATTCTTGGTCTTCCTTCTTCCTATTACGATATTCATTGTGTGGGATAGCTAAGGAATGAAAAAGTGCCAAGAAGGTGACTAGCAAGAAGAGAATCGAACTCATGCTTGCTTGAGTGATGAGAATGGGGTGCTTATGCTAAGTTTATATGGAGTTCAATTAGGTTGGGTTTTGGAAGTTTGGTTTTGTTTCTTGCTAGAAATCTTTTCTAAAATCTTTTCCTTTCTATTTTGTTTGTTTCCTGTGCACAAATATTAGTAAGTTTTGTTTTTAGAAGTTGCCCACGCGTTTGAAAACTTTACTTAGTCATTTTGGAAATTGTACATAATCTTTTTTGCGCAAGTTTTTATGTATTACTGCAGTAGTAGAAATATAACCAAAACACTGTATTTTCATTAGTCTTTTTGGGCAAGAACACACTACCTAAGTAGTGAATATCTGTAACACTTCGTATTTTAATTAGACACGTAAATTAATTTAAATGATGGTAAGTGTGTATAAATATATGTATTGGTACGAAGTACGTGTTTATTACACATATATATTAAAAATATACATTACGTATATAAATTAATTAAATTAAATAAATGTGTAGGGATTAATTAAATTAAATTAATTAAATTAAATATATGGTGGGAATGAGGATGTGGAATTTGGTTTTAAAATGTATGGTGGGTTGGTTTGAGAAATGTTACAAACAAAGGTACAAAAAAAAATAAAAATAATAAAAAAAAACAATGTTACATGATGTATGTGGTTGGTATTGAGATAATCAAATATATCTTTATGCTATGGTGTGAGGTGAGGCGTCAACCGTGCATATTGGGTTATATGTATATAGTATATGGGTAATTTGGCCATGTGTGATGGGTATAGATGGGAGTTGTGGTGGCAGATGGAGTGATGGATTATCAATTGGCAAATGGATGGATGGGTGAGATGGCAACCATACATAATATAATAGGCACGTGATGGGTTATGGTATGTTGCAAGTGGGGCGATTCTTCTTTCTGCCTTCATTTGCTTCTTCTTTCATTTTGCATTTCCAGACGCACCGAAAAAAAAAAAGAAAACGCACAAAAGACTAAAATAAGGGGAAAAGAAAAGGAAGCGTTCGGGTTTTTCTCCAGATTTGACATGTAGGTAAGTTCTTTCTTCAAATTCTATTACAAAAATGTTAATTAAGCTTTGTACTATAATCCTACAGGTGTAAATTTTACTATAAACGGTGTTTTATAGCTGTACCTAAAAATTGGGTATTTTTTTACAGTGAGTAAAACTCAACAAAAATTATACCAAAACACTCCTTGTGATGAGTAGATTCTAGATATGTGGTTAGATTGTGTCAGTTTACCCTGTAGATTTTAAAATAAATATCCAAAGTTTTAAAACCTTTAGATAGGCTTTTGGGTATGTTAAACCCAAATAAAACTATGATCAAGACCTATAGAAATGTAGAAAATGAAAATACAGACCCATTGACATCAAATTTGTGAATTTTGGATATCAAATGAATTTTTGATGAATGATGGATCAATGGGATTATTTATGAAAATTTAGAAAATTAAAGAAAAATATGATTTGGAAGCTTATTTATTTTCTTTCATGATATAAAAATATAGTTTTTTGAGCAGGAAATTAGTTTTAAAGGTTATTGAGAATATTCGAGCTAATGCGCAGCTATACGTAATGTATAATGCACGTATGTGATTAAATATAAAAATAAATACGTTAGAAATTCTTTATAAAAATAAATTAATTGTGATTTGTGGATATAAATTGTTTTGTGATAGGTTGATTGTGGTGCATTAGAACCTAAATTTTGGAAGTGGATATTGGAACTTGGTTGGACCGCAATTTTGGTGAGTGGTAATCATTTTTGGCATTATATGAATGGTGATAGTATATCACAACCAGGATTTTTATAAAATTAGAATTAATACAAATGAAAATATATAACATATATGAAATGATGGATTATATATTACTAAATTTTACAGTAAATTTGGAAGAGACGGGGTATTATAGCAGAAGGTGAAATACGTGTCCAGTGGGTTACGCTATTAATAATCTGTGAGTATTTCTTTATCTAGGTTATTTATATGGCATTGTAAATATGAAAATGATTTGAATGTAAGCATGCTACTTGTATTGATATTTGTTGCATTTGATTGAAATTCATAAACTGTATTTACACGGCAGCATGTTTTAGATTTGCAAGAGCAGATCTAAAATATGGTATCATTTCGATGGACTGAGCCCTATAGAGTAATACTTCTTATGTGATAATCCATGTGGGACTGAGCCATGAGAAGTATCAGCCTTTCTCTATGTGATAATCTTCGAAATAGGTGTGGAGTGGGTGATAATTAGAGGTATAGTCTACTATTGTCCAGGCCAGACAAGAAGTGAGACTGACTCCAATTCTGAAAGATGTGGATGTGCATATGTTTTGTTAAATGATGCATTGAAAATGATCACTATGTTGAATGCATGTATGTATGGTTTAAATGTGCATGATGAATTTAAATGTTTTATCTGATTTGATTTTCTACATGATTATTTAAATGCATCTAAATGTCATTGATAAAGATTACTCACTGGGCATGTTGTAGCTCAGTTATTATTTTTAACATTTCAGGAACAGATAAGAAAGGGAAGAAACCAGCACAAGAAGGATAGTTGACTCTTCAGTCACTATTGGGTGCGTGGGTTTAAGTATTTTGTGTGGATAGTACTTTTGTGTAATTATAATTATCATTGTATATGTAATATCATTAGAGGGATTTGGATATGGTTATACTAGTTAAGAGCGGAACTTTGTAAATTATGAACTACGAGGTATGGTTGATGAAAGCTTGTGGTTTAATATTATTTGTTGTGAACTGTGGATTGATAATGTGTATATTCGGTGACGAAGTTATTGGGATAAGTCAAAATTTTAGAGGAGACTCTGTCAAAATTTTTGTAGGAATATTGAGTAGGATTAAGTGTGAGAGGCTGACCTAGTATTATATACGAAGATGTATCATATATGGTATTATGTACCAGTCGTGACGTTACTTTTATGAAGTGAGTTGCGACAATATTATTATCGCAGTAACCAAAACATTGCTCATGTGCAATTTTATGTATTTTGTTTTAGTTTACCTACCTTTTTTGTACATTTGATTGTACATATTTTACATCATTAATTCCATTGTTTTCTTAAGGTTTATTTTATTTGAATTATATTATATTATTTTATTTAATTATCCCCCAAAATTTTGGGGTATTACATCAACATCACTGAACTAATCAATTTACTACTCCTCTATTTGTGGTCATGACACTTCCCATCTATTGCAATGCCTTCCCGCATCTGCTTGCTCAACTACTGCTACTATTAGTTGCATACCATACTAACTATATTCCATGCATTTTACATGTGTTTTGCATGGTTTGAGTAGAATTAAGACATATTTCCATTTATATTTGCATTTGAGCATTAATAGATGCATTTGCATGTCATATGCATTATTAGTAAAGTTTCAATGTGATTTCACATGTTTATACTTGCGAATTAATGCTAGAGAAAGGTTCATAAGTATTTGTGCAGGTCGAGGATAAGTATATAGAGGTTTGACAATGGAAAATGATCCAAAAATGCAAAAATCATCGTATTACTGCGATAGGGAAACATATTACTGCGGTAATCAACACACAAAAAGAAGAACATAACCTAGAAAACACTACCGTAGTACATTACTATGGTAGTGAAGACGAGCCAAACCCAAAAACATCACTATCGTGGTAGTCAATAGTAGAGAAGAACTATCGTGATAATAGACCAAGGTAACCAGAGGAGCAAAATTTAGGCAAATGCATTACCACGATAGTCTACCATAGTAACACACATGCAGAACAACATTACTATAGTAGGTGATCGCAGTTACGAGAATGTATATTTCTAGGTTGATGCATTACCGCGGTACACTACCACAGTAATGCACGACAATTATTGAAGAACAATAACACTACGACAGTAGTGTAGAATAAGACAAGATGTGATATGTCCCTCGATTTGTGGATTTGTGTCTCACCCGAATTACCACGAATAGTTACCACAGTAATGTGACTAAAAAAGGCATATTATAGGGTGTTAAGCAATTGGAAACTTCAACTATGAAAGGAAAAGAGCTTGGCATTACTAGAAGGGGATCATTCATTGTACAGACACTCATTCTACAATAGAGAAACATTCTTTCTGGATATTCTCTGAAGATCTAGAAATCAAGGAAGAAGTTTGGCTAAGGATGGGGAGCAAGGAACAAGAGAAGCCACATCCAGCTTGTCTAATATGAGTTTCATTGTTTGCAAACCTTGTTTCTACATTATTTACATTATGTCTAGCTAAATCCTCTATTCAAAGATGTAATTTCAAGTGTGTGAACCTTTAAATCTGAGCTTAATTCTTGTGTGACAGGCAGGAGCATTCCACTCTAGTATTAATCAACCTACGTTGATGTTCTATTTTATTTCTTGTGTTCTTAATGCTTTCTATTTATTAGCCATAGATAGGGAGATCTTAGACTATTTTATTAACTGAGGAAAGAGGTTTAACAGTTTGATAATCAAGTTCTAGACTAGGATGACCAATAAACCTAGAGGTAGCTAGTTTTAATTGGAGGTTGCACGTGAAAAATAGAACGTTAATGCGTTAGTTATTTTCCTTTGCGCCTCAAGAGAGGGTGGTAGGAACTTGATTCATATGTGTTAAGATAACTCGAGAGAAAGTTTTATGGCAAGTGCTATAACCTACAGAAACAAACGATAAATAGTTAAGACCATATTTAAGGGGATCACTTGAGACTTACTATGCTAGAAGCTTCATACCTATTGACTTCAAAGTAGTTTTCTTTTGATTTAAATTTCCTTTTTATTCAACAATCATCATTACAATTGTAGCCTTGATAAAATCTTGATACTACTAGCAAGTTGGGTTTTGAGATTATTATTCCTAATCCGTTCCCAGAGCACGACATCTGGTTTTCAACCTATTTTTACTACTTGCAACACTATATACTTGCAGTGCATGCCAACAAGTTTTTGGTGCCATTGCTGGGGAACAACAAGCAATAATCTTACAACTAGCTAAATTTGGTTAAATCTTAATCAAGGTATTTGTTCTTTTAGTTTTTTATTTGTTCGATACATTTGATCTTGGGTTGTTTTGCTTGTGATGCTTCAGCTATTGATGAACATAGACTCAACAGAGTTGAGTGATCTTGATTTGGCAAAGAAACTTAGGCAAATTTAATTAGAGATCAAGTAACGCACATTCTATATGGCTAAAAGTAGAAGAACAGTTGTTGGCAATGTGAGTGAAGCACCACTCAGGGACTTCTTCAAACTTGTGTTGAATAAAAACTATTCCAACATAGCTCGAACACCCATCAATGCCAACAACTTTGAGCTAAAACCATCTTTGATTACCGTGGTGCAGTTGCAGTAATTTGGTGGTTTGGCTACTGAAGATCCTATTGCACATTTAAACTCATTCATGGAGATTTGCGACAGTCAAAATGAATGGATTCATGGAGATTTGGTATATAGTCAAAATGAATGGCATGACAGAAGACTAATTGAGATTGAGGCTTTTTCCTTTCTCTTTAAGGGACAAAACAAGATTGTGGTCATAAACTCTCTTGCTTGGTAACATTATTATTTGGGAAGAGATGGGACAAAAGTTTCTACAAAAATATTTCACTCTAGCAAAAGTTCATCAACTTCGAGTAAAATCAACTCATTCAAACAATCAGATTTTCAATCTCTTTAGGAAGCTTAGGAGAGATTTGAAGACTTATTGAGAATATGACCTAAGCATGGCTATCTTCCTTGGCTCCAAATTCAAATGTTTTATAGTGGTTTGACACCTACTCACTCGAGCTTTGGTTGATTTAGCAGTTGGAGATTCTTTGATGGGAAATCTACTATCGAGGCCATGCAACTTATTGAAGACATGGCAGCAAATGCATACGACCATGGAACAGAGAGAGGGACAGTAATGCGGATTGGCATTCATGAGGTGGATGAACTCACAGCTTTACAAGCTCAATTAGCAGCCATGACTCACAAGATAAACTTATGGGATGAAAAGCTAGGAGGTGGACAATTTCAAGCCCCTCAAAATCAATCAATTTAGCAATAGCAGAAGCTTGTAACTCTTCTTTCAAAGAAGAAACATCAACAGAGTAGCTGAATGCAATAAATCATTTCAAAAACTTTTAAGGACAACAATACAACAACTTTGTTCCTACATACTATCATTCAGGTGTTTGCAATCATGAACACTTCTCATATGCCAACAAGAAGAACATACAGTAAGCACAACTTACTTTTGTACCCCAATCAAGTCTACAGGATAAGAAGTCATCCATAGAAGATAAAATGAACGAAACGATGAATATGCAGGCACGTTTCTTTAGGAAATTAATAGGGAGAGTGGACAAAAATGATAACAGGGTTTCTGGGTTGGTAGTACACATGAGAAACATGAGCACAACAATGAAGAGCCTAGAAAGTCAAATGGGATAGTTAGCCCAAGCTTTCTCTAGCTAGCAAAGAAGTTCTTTTCCCAGCGACACACAAGTAAATTCAAAGAAAAGTTGCAAGGCTATTGCTACAAGAAGTGGTAACGAGATATAAGGACCAGCTTATCCACCTAACTCAAATGTTACAAGTGGAAAAGATGACAATCCAAAAAAGGAGGCCTCAAAGCATTCAATTGAAGTTGAGAAGGAGGTCAAACAAAAAATGGATGTGACCACTCCCTGGATCACCATTCAAGGTAGCAAACACCTTGAACTACCAGCACTATCGTTTCCCCAAAGATTTCAAAAGAAGAAATTGGATGATACAGTTTGCAAAATTATTGGAAATGTTCAAGAAGATTTATATAAATATTCCATTTGTTGAAACCATTGCAGCAAATGCCCAATTATGCCAAGTTCATGAAGGAGATTATGTCAAGGAAGTGAAAACTGAAAGATTTTGAAACAATGAAGCTGATTGCTATGAGTGTACACTTGAGTCATATTTAAATTCCTATTACACTTGTACTTAGAGCCAGACCACGTTACAACCTAAAAAAAAGACCACTGATCCCAATTTCAGTTTGACCTTAGTAGTAGATAGACAGAGGGGAAAGCTGGAAGAGTTTGTGTACTTAAGCATTAGGAAAGGATTTCTGTGAGTGGGATTGTGCCTGTAAAATCACTTACAAAGTCTAGGAGGATTGACTTACTTATAGATGAATGGGTAAAGTTGGAAAAGAATAGAAGATAAATTGAAAATCTAGACAACCTGACTGACCCTAAAGAATTGTTAATGAGTCGTGAACTAGAGGAACGAAAATAATTGAGGCTACAATGATGATTGAAATCAAATTCACCTTGCGGTGATAGGATCATTTGTTTAATTTAGAGTTTTTGTTCGAGGACGAACAAAAGTCTAAGTTTGGGGGTATTTGTTAGTTGCATAGCAAACTAACATTAGAATAAGTAAATTAATGTATTTTATAAGAAATAAGGGAGAATTAATTGAAGAATTGCATAAGTATTAGCATTAGCACATAGTTTAGAGATTTGCACTGTTTAATTCCTTTTTAAGCATTGTTTTTAAAGTTTTTAAAGTTTTGATATTCTTTTATGAGGAAATGATGTCTGGGAAAGGAATTGAGTATATTGCAAGGTACAGGTTGAAGCATAAGGGAAGAATGCATCATATGAAGATAAAAAGAACAAGGAATCATGAAGAAATATCAAAAGATCGCGGTCCAATAACCAAAAATCGTGGTAGCTGAAAGAGAACAAAACGTGCAAAAGGGTTTATTGGGTATTGCGGTCGGTAATCCAGTGACCATGGTCACCAGTGTGTATTAACTGAAGATCAGACACAGACTGCGGTGGGCAGAACGAGAGGATTCCGAGTTTCATTGAAAGACTTTACTGACCGCGGTCTGTGACCACAGTCACTCAAGGGATTATCGAGATTTTCATATTTTTTTTAGTTTTTTTTTAGTGTGGGACTATATATAGAAAAAGGTGATTAGAGTCATGTAACCCTAATTCAGAAAGGAACCACTAGTGACGGCTGTGGAACACAAAAACTTGTATTTTGACTGAGAATTGAAGATTATTCTAAAAATTTGTGTATGTTTTATTTCTTTAAATATAGTTTCATGTTTTCTATTAAATTCATGTCAAGCTAATTAGTCTTCTTATCTGGGATATGATGTTCAATGCATAGTTTGTGATATCTAGTTGTGGTTATTGAATTAGAGATCCTATTCCATATTGTGTGGACTTAATGCCTTATGTTTACTGGCCATAAACATAACGAAACCAACACTTTAGTCAAACTCGAAAGAGAGGTCTAAAGGGTGGATGTCATAGTTTGGACTTAGAATGATTGATTTATTGAGAGGTTATTGACTAATCTAAGGGGTTGCACAGTGACTATTGAACATAACACTTAGGTTGTTAAGTGAGCACCTCGGAAGAGGGCTTTATAAGACAAATCTAGTAGATGTTGAAGTACCTAGGGAGAGGGTTTCAATTACTGATGCAAAAGCTCATAGTTTAAATAATTCATGATTAAAATGAAGGATCACAAATTATGCACGTTTTTTAATAGATTTCTTAATATAAAATTATTGCTTTTGTTTAGAGAAGTTTTTAGATTACAATTTAATTCAACTACATTCAGTTAGAGTCTTGATAAAACGTTAGTCAATAGTAAACTGGGATTTGAAATCACTAATCAACCCCTTTTCCCTGAGGACGATATTCGGTCTCACCGGTTTATACTTGAGTAAAACTGTACGCTTGTAGGTTTAGCAACAAGTTTTTGGCATCGTTGCTGAGGAAAAATACGATGTTTAGTATTTTAAAACCAGTTGAATTTGGTTTAGTCTTAGTCAAAACAAAATTTTATTTTATTGTTGCCTGCTAATCAATTTCTCTTATATTTAGTAAAGCACATTGAATACACTTGATCTGTTTATATTTTCTGTGTTTCAGGCTTGTATGAGTAAATGTCCGTGTGACCCCTACAATCCAGATTTGTTGAAAACAATCCATTACATTCGGTTGGAAGCTCAAGAAAGAATACCAATTATGACGGATAGTGGAAGTTCTGGAGTTGGGAACAATAGGGAGGCACAACATAGAAAAACACCTTTGAAGGACTTCTTTAAACCGATGTTGAACAATAACTACTCAGGCATAGCAAGAACTCCAATAAATGCAAATAATCTTGATTTGAAACCATCCTTGATCACAATGGTGCAACAGCAACAGTTTGGAGGCTCAGCTGTGGAGGATCCAATGGCACACTTAAATATAGTTTCATGTTTTCTATTAAATTCATGTCAATTTAATTAGTCTTCTTGTCTGGTATGTGATGCTCAATGCATAGTTAGTGATATCTAGTTGTGGTTATTGAATTAGAGACTCTATTCCATATTGTGTGGACTTAATGCCTTATGTTTATTGGCCATAAACATAACGAGTCCAACACTTTAGTCTAACTCGGAAGAGAGGCCTAAAGGGTAGATGTCACAGTTTGGACTTAGAATGGTTGATTTATCGGGAGGTTATTAACTAATCTAAGGGGTTACACATGGACTGTTGAACATAACACTTAGGTTGTTAAGTGAGCACCTTGGAAGAGGGCTTTATGAGACAAATCTAGTAAATGTTTAAGTACCTCGGGAGAGGGTTTCAACTACTGATGCAAAAGCTCATAGTTTAAATAATTCATGATTAAAATGAAGGATCACAAATTATGCACGTTTTTTAATAGATTTCTTAATATAAAATTATTGCTTTTGTTTAGAGAAGTTTTTAGATTACAATTTAATTCAACTACATTCAGTTAGAGTCTTGATAAAACGTTAATCAATAGTAAA
>JAJIYU010006826.1:0-20037 GCA_030144865.1 Tinospora cordifolia | reverse complement strand
GTAGCCCATGCTCTACTTACCCTTCTTGTGTAAGATGGTGAGAAATTCAAATGAAGGGTACTATATGACTATGTATAGTAACAAGCATGGGGAAGGGTGACCAATGTAAGTAAATGACAATGATGGTATGTAAGAGATACTTTCCTTAATGATGATTATGTGACAAAAGATAAATAAGATGGGCTAGGACTAAGCTAAAAGGGAAAATGTGTCATGTGGGTTCTTGGGAATACTACTTGACTAGTCACTATTAACATTGGTTCTCTCATAAGTTTGAACTTATCCATTAGATTATTCTCGGGATCCAAAATAAGGAAAAGGTGGATGATGAATATGTCTTCATATGTCTTGATATTCCTCCAATTTCATCTTGACCATTGATGTTTCTCGAGATTGCAAGATCTTCACTTTAATTATGGATGAATGAGATAGCGCCAAGTGTCACGAATTTAAGTGGGGTGATGCCTTAGCAAAACTTGATGATCTCGAGGCTCCTAAGCTCACATGCTCCATTGTTATTAATCTTTCATTATCTACATTCCTACAATTAAAATAATATCGCATAATGAGTAATTAATTATAATTAATTTATGCAATGTATGTGACTAAATATTAATATATTAACCTCGTTGAAAATATATGAATTTATATAAAAAGAAGTTAAATATATTTTATAGTTAATTATTAAATAATGAGCCTTAAAATATGATAATACTCAATTATAAGATAATAAATTTAGTGTCAAAATGAGCATTATCAAATCGACAAACCCCTTAGGTTGTGTCATGAATACTTTCTCAGTAATGGTTCCATTTAAGAAAACATTATTAACATCCAACTACTTTATAGGCCAACCATTTTGAGTAGCAACAACAATGAAAACTCTGACAGTGAATGCTTTAGCAATTAGACTAAATGTCTCGTTGAAATCAATACCTGGATTTTGATGAAAGCCCTTGGCTACTAATCTTGCTTTGTGTCTATTAATAGATCCATTTGTATTGTATTTAACTTTAAAGACCCATTTGTTTTTGATCAAATTCTGAGCTGATTCTTTAGGAACAAGAGACCATGTACCATTAGCGGTCAAGGCACTAAAGTCTTCAATCATGATAGTTTTCCAACAATATGTTGATAAAGCTTCTTCAACAGTTTGAGGCTTAGGCACAGAATCAGTGACATGAAAGAATTTAGGTTTGAATATACCACTTTTAGATCTGCCCATCATAGGATGTGATGGAAGAACTGGTTCAAGAATCCCAGTAGGTATGTAATTATTTGGAACAATAGGAATATTAAGTGAACTAGAGAAATTTGAAATAGGAACTTGACAAACAGCCAAACAGGTGACTCTTGAGATGTAGTTATAGGGAGTTGATTTGAGACAAGAAATTGACAAACAGGTGATTCTTGAGATAGAGCGGGTGCAGAATAGGTTGAAGAACGTGAGTTTGGTAGTTTAATAGATGCAAATAGAGCAGATTCAGACATATTAGACTTAGGTAAACAAGACCAAGATTGGTAAGGAAAGGAATGTTCATTGAAGATAACACTACTAGAGACATATATTCTCCCAGACTTACTTAGACATATGTAATCTTTATGACTGCTACTACACCCAAGGAAAATACATTTAGCTGAATGATATTGAAACTTGGATCTTTGGTAAGGTCTAAGTCATGGAAATCAAGAACAACCATAACTTTTCAAAGACTTGTACTTAGGAACCTTGCCATGTAACTTTTGAAAATGAGACATTCCCTTCAGAACATGTGTAGCTAACAGATTAATTAGATGAACAAATGATTGGACTGCTTCCCACCAATTCTTTAGACGTAATGAGGCTTGTGCAAGGAGAGTAAGTGCTATTTCCGTGATATACCTGTGTTTTCTCTCAGCTTGACCATTCTGCTGATGTTCATATGGACAAGAATGCTGGAATTCTATACCATGTGACTCCAAAAATGACGAAAATACTCAAAACTCTCCACCAAAGTCAAGCCTTAATGTCTTT
Source organism: Tinospora cordifolia (assembly GCA_030144865.1). Taxonomy (NCBI): domain Eukaryota; kingdom Viridiplantae; phylum Streptophyta; class Magnoliopsida; order Ranunculales; family Menispermaceae; genus Tinospora; species Tinospora cordifolia. The sequence continues at coordinate 18,023 of JAJIYU010006826.1, read as the reverse complement.
ATCTTCTTATCAAACTTATTTTCCGCCAATGATTTGAAGATAACAAAGGCATGGAATGCATTTGATTTCTGTTTAAGAAGAAATATCGACGTAAAATCTTGTATAATCATCAAGAAATATAATGTAATATCTGAAGCCACCATGAGATAACATTGGTGCAGGACCCCATAAATTTGTATGCACTAGATCAAGAATTTAAGCACGACTTACTGATTTTGTATAAGATCTAGAATGTGCTTTGCTTAACTGACAAACATAACAGAATTCAACTGACTTATTCAAAGAAAACTTTTGATTACAAAGTTTTAGTACCCTTGAAAAGATATCAAATGAAGGATGGCCAAGTCTTTTATGCCACACATTCAGATCACTTTCAGAATTACATGATATTACATGAGCTAGAGAAGTTATTGAATCACATTGTGTATCTTGCAATATTCCAGGTTGTAGAAGATATAATCTATCATTGACATCTCCTTTAAGCAAAACTTCCTTTGTTTGATTGGCCTTGATAAACCACGAATCAGCATGAAATTCAACAAAGATATCATTGTCAGATGTTAACTTTGATATACTTAGGAGATTTTCCTTGATAGATGGAGTGCACAAAATATTATTCAGGTGAAGAAGTATAGAAGGTGTATTTATTGATCCTTATCCAGTGTGTGAGATTACTAGAGAATTACCATTTCCAACAATAAGAGAGGATGTACCTTCAAACTCAGATGCAGATGGAAGGTTTGAATGATCAGCAGTGACGTGATGTGTAGTTCTGCTGTGCATTAGCCACGATGGATCAACTACTGTGTTTGATGTTGCAACAAAAGCACTTCCTAAATTTCCTTGAGCAGATGATGATGGAACAGATCCCATATAGGCTAGATCTGTTCTGTAGTAACAAACAACTGCAGTGTGTCCTACTTTGCCACAGATTTGGCATGTAGTTTTTGAGTTGTTGTTGAATCTACCTTTGCCTCTTCCTCCTCTTCCATTTTATTAAGTTAAGTTAATCAATTAAAAAAATGTTATTATGTTAGTTTAAGTACGACATATTTATTTAAACTAAAAAATTCAAAATTTTCTACTTATCTACATCATATTATTTCAAGAAAACTTTTTAAAATGTACTTGACTAAATTTATTAACCATCTAAAAAAAATTTATTATATCAATTTACCTATGCTAGTGTTATTCAAATTAAAAATTGTTTAAACATTTTTATCATGTCTATATCATATTAGTTAAGGAATTTTAAAAAAAAATTATTTTATTAAATTAAATTACAATATTTTTAAAAAATCCTATTATATTAGTTTAAGTAGGTTATCTTTATTTAAATTAAGAAATGTTGAAAATATTTATAATTGTCTAATAGGAAAATTTGTTCAAATGTACTTTTATTTAATAAAAATTTTTTGAAAAAGAAATTATCGTACTGTTAATTAATATGAAAATTATTTGAACTTTTTTTTAATTATATCTATATCATATTGGTTTGGAAAATCTTTTAAAAGTTTGCTTTATTAAATAAAATCATTTTTTAAAGATCATATAATATTAACTTAGATTGGTTGCTACTGTTTAAATTAAAAATTATTTTTGTTTTTTACTTATCTTTGTCGTATTAGTTAGGAGAATTTATAAAAAGTTTACTTTCACATAATAGTTTTAATAAAAATCTTACCACATCAATTTATACATATTAATATTTGTTAAATAAAGATAAATAATATTTTATTTTGCAAACCAAATCTTACTCAATTTTATTAGCTAATTAATTTAGCTTGTAATTTAAGCTACTGGTCCTTTAGGTTTAACATGTTCGGCCTAAGAGTGAAACCTAATTGTGTTCCCCATATTGTTGACTAAAGATGGTGTTTTATGTAACTTAACAATGGAGGATTTGAACCATGCAAGGTCTATGGTTGGGCCAAACATAACAAGAGACGTCATACTTGAAATACCAAAGGTCTCATGAGAAGATATTAATGGCTACAAATCAAGTAAATGTGCCTGTACATATAGGCCGCTCTGATTTGGTGAGATTTATTGTCTCACAATATTAGCAATCTTATGACTTTAATCAGTTTGTACTATGTAAAACAATCAAATAAATGTGTCTGTCCTGCAGGGCCCAAAGGGCGACGGTCCTGGGCCCCCGTCGCCCTTGGGGCCCCTTATTTTTAGAAGTCCATGTATATATATAATTAAAAAATTATAAATTAATTTAACCCCTATCTTTAGGGCCACTAATTATTGCTTTGCCCTGGACCCCCGATATTATTGGGCCGGCACTGCTGTCCTGTTACATGCTTTATAGGCGCTATATGTTTCACCACCTAATTTAGAAGCTAGGTGCGAGATTTTGCGTGTTCATACCCATAAGATTATAGTGGCCGATGATGCAGATATGAGAAGATTAGCTGAAGAAACTGACAGCTTCATTGGGGTTGAACTAGAGCTTCTTTGTAATGAAGCTGGCATGGTGGCATTAAGAGAAAACAACTTTGCGACCACAGTATGTGATCAACATTTCTAAGCTGCAAGATAGTCATTAAAGCCATTATTAACAAGGCAGGAAATTGAATCTTATGCTTCATTTAAGATTACCTGAATTTGTACTTGAAAGGTGTCTGATGTATTGAAGCCTAATGAAGCACTGAAGCTCAACAATTTTTTTGAATGTCATTTCTCATTTTGCAGAAAAGGGAAAAATAGAAAAAAGAAAAGTAAGATTATTATTCCCAGTTCTTTTACACTACGACCGCAAGATTACATGGGTTCGGGTTAAATGTGGTCCGATAGGCCAATACCATTCAAATTATAAAAACTACATAAAGAATTGAGTTTGGTTTTATAGTTCGTAAATGGTTGAATGTGGTGCTCAAAATTTGCTTATCTCTATGCTATGCAAGCTAACTATTGTTATATTTCATATAGAAACTCTCAAATTTTTATAGACTTTTTTAATTGTCATGGTTATGCATTTATCTCATTTTCAAACCCCTTGAACTCGCATATATACCATTGCTTCAACTTATTAATTTTTTGCTATTTGTGTTTGAAGATTGTCTCTTTAAAGGGCTTTTTGGTCCAATATTTTATATAAAAATCTTCAAGATTCTTATTCCCAGGTCCAATATTGTTTTAGTAAATTAAGAGGGTGGATAGAATGTAAAGCTTTATTGACATAAGATGAACGTGTGAGCTAACATAATTTACTTTTGTTCGATTCCTTTCTTAAAATCTACCAACTCTATTTTTTTTTGTGTGTTACCCATATTGGCTTAAGCATAAAGCTAACTTTAGATTAAGTTGGCCCAAGACTTCTCGTTATTGGGCATTGTAACCTCTTGAAGTCAGGCTTGCCTAAACAATTCAATATATGTTTGGGCTAGGCCTATGGTTAAAATATATTTTACAATATTGTTTTAGTAAATTAAGATACTTTTTAAAACGTTATTGTATTAAAGTAAATTAAGTAGCATATTTATGCTACAAAATATTCAAGCCTTTTATCATATCTACGTCATATTAGTTTAGAAATTCCTTTTAAATTTATTTTATTAAGTTAAGTTAATGAATTTAAAAAAAAAATGTTATTATGTTAGTTTAAGTAGGATATCTTTATTTAAACTAAAAAAATTCAAAAATTTCTACTTATCTACATCATATTATTTCAAGAAAACTTTTTAAAATTTACTTGACTAAATTTATTAACCATTTAAAAAAAATCTTATTATATTAATTTAATTACGTTAGTGTTATTCAAATTAAAAAATGTTTAAACATTTTTATCATATCTATATCATATTAGTTAAGGAATTTTTTAAAAATTATTTTATTAAATTAAATTACAATATTTTAAAAAAATCCTATTATATTAGTTTAACTAGGTTATCTTTATTTAAATTAAGAAATGTTTAAAATATTAATAATTGTCTAATAGGAAAATCTGTTCAAATGTACTTTATTTAATAAACATTTTTTGAAAAAGAAATTATCTTATTGTTAATTAATATGAAAATTATTTGAGCTTTTTTTAATTATATCTACATCATATTAGTTTGGAAAATCTTTTAAAAATTTTCTTTATTAAATAAAATCATTTTTTTAAAATCATATAATATTAACTTAAATTGTTTGCCACTGTTTAAATTAAAAAATATAACTTTTTTTTTTACTTATCTTTGTCATATTAGTTAGGAGAATTTATAAAAAAAAAAGTTTACTTTCACATAATAGTTTTAATAAACATCTTACTATATCAATTTAAATATATTAATATTTGTTAAATAAAGATAAATAACATTTTATTTTGCAAGGCATATGGTTGAACCATGCAAGGCATATGGTTGGGCCAAGCATAAGAAGAGATGTCATAGTTGAAATACCAAAGGTCTCATGGAAAGATATTAGTGGTTACAAATCAAGTAAATGTGCCTGTACTTATAGGCTGTTTTGATTTGGTGAGATTTCTTATTCTCACAATATTAGCAATCTCATGGCTTTAATCAATCTATACTATGTAAAACAATCAAGTAAATGTGTCTGTCCCATTACATGTTTTATAGGTGCCATATGTTTCACGACCTGATTTAGAAGCTCAGTGGGAGATTTTGCGTGTTCATACTCGTAAAATGATGGTGGCCGATGATACGGATCTGAAAAGATTAGCTAAAGAAACTGACAGCTTTACCAGGCCTAAAGTAGAGCTTCTTTGTAATGAAGCTGACATGGTGGCATTCAGAGAAAACATCTCTGCGACCACAGTATGTGATCAACATTTCTAAGCCGCAAGGCAACATTAAAGCCATCATTAACAATGTAGGAAATTGAATCTTATGCTTCATTTAAGATTACCTGAATTTGTTTTTGAAAGGTGCCTAATGTAATCGTAACCTGATGAAGCACTAAAGCTCAACAGTTTTCTTGATTTCTCATTTTGCAGAAAAGGGGAAAAAAAAGAAAAGTAAAAATATGATTCCAAGTTCTTTTACATTATGGTCGTAGGATTACATAGGTTCGGGTTAAATGTGGTCTCGATAGGCTAATATATCATTCAGATTATAGAAACTACATAAAGAATTGAGTTTGGCTTTATAAGTCGTAAATAACCTATTCGTCGAATATGGTGTTCAAAATTTGCTTATCTCTATGCTTTGCAAGCTAACTATTGTTACATTTCATGTAGTAACGCTCAAATTTTTATATACCTTTTTAGTTGTCATGGTTATACATTTATCTTATTTTCAAACACCTTGAACTCACATCTATTCCATTGCTTCGACTTGCTAATTTTTGTGCTATTTGTCTTTAAGGACTGTCTCTTTTAAGGGCTTTCTGGGAGGGATAATCTTTGCTAGGAGGATGAAAAGATTGAAGATGTCTATATATATTTTATATAGAAATTTTCAAGATTCTTATTCCTAGGTCCAAGATTTTTATAAACTACAAAACAAGTTCTTACTAATTGGTGGTTGGATAGAATCTAAAACTTTATTAACATGAAATGAACTTGTGAGCTAGCATAATTCATTTTTGTTCGATTCTTTCTTAAGATCGGCGAACTCTCTTTATTTTGTGTTACCTATATTGGCCTAACGTAAAGCTAACTTTAACATTAAGTTGGCCCAAGACTTCTCGTTATTGAACATAGTAACCTCTTGAAGACAGGCTTGCCCAAATTGACTGACCGAACAATTCAATATATGTTTGGGCTAGGCCTATGGTTAGAATATATTTTACAATATTATTTTAGTAAATTAAAAGACTTTTCAAAACGTTATTGTATTAAAGTAAATTAAGTAGCATATTTATGCTACAAAATATTCAAGCCTTTTATCATATCTATGTCATATTAGTTTGAAAATTCGTTTTAAATTTATTTTATTAAATTAATGAATTAAAAAAACGTTATTATGTTAGTTTAAATACAATATCTTTATTTAAATTAAAAGAATTCTAAATTTTGTACTTATCAACATCATATTATTTCAAGAAAACTTTTTAAAATTTACTTGACTAAATTTATTAACCATTTTAAAAAAAATCTTATTATATCAATTTAATTATGTTAGTGTGATTCAAATTAAAATTTTTTTAAACATTTTTATCATATCTATATCATATTAGTTAAAGAACTTTTTTAAAAATTTATTTTATTAAATTAGATTACAATAATTTTAAAAAATCCTATTATATTAGTTTAAGTAGGTTATCTTTATTTAAATAAAAAATGTTTAAAATATTTATAATTGTCTAATAGGAAAATCTGTTCAAATTTACTTTATTTAATAAACATTTTTCAAAAAAGAAATTATCTTACTCTTAATTAATATGAAAATTATTTGAACTTTTTTTTAATTATATCTATATCATATTGGTTTGGAAAATCTTTTAAAAAATTACTTTATTAAATAAAATCATTTTTTTTTAAAAAATCATGTGATATTAACTTAGATTGGTTGCCACTGTTTATATTAAAAAATATAATTTTTTTTGTTTTTTACTCATTTTTGTCATATTAGTTAGGAGAATTTATAAAAAGTTCACTTTTACATAATAGTTTTAATAAACATCTTACCATCTCAATTTAAATATATTAATATTTGTTAAATAAAGATAAATAATATTTTATTTTGCAAACCAAATCTTACTCAATTTTATTAGCTAATTAATTTAGCTTGCTATTTAAGATACTAGGCCTATAGGTTTAGCCTGTTCAGCCCACGAGTGTTCCCCGTCCACTAAAGATGGTGTTTAATGTAGCTTAACAATGGTGGATTTGAACCATGCAAGGTTTATGGTTGGGCCAGCCATATCAAGAGATGTCACAGTTGAAATACCAGAGGTCTCATGAAAAGATATTAGTGACTACAAATCAAGTAAATGTGCCTGTACTTATAGGCCGCTTTGATTTGGTGAGATTTCTTGTTTTCACAATATTAGCAATCACCACCTAATTTAGAAGCTTGGTGCGAGATTTTGCGTGTTCATACCCGTAAGATGATGGTGGCCGATGATGCGGATCTGAGAAGATTAGCTGAAGAAACTGACAGGTTCACCAGGGCTGAACTAGAGCTTCTTTGTAATAAAGTTGGCATGGTGGCATTAAGAGAAAACATCTCTGCAACCATAGTATGTGATCAACATTTCCAAGCCGCAAGGCAGTCATTAAAACCATCATTAACAAGGCAATAAATTGAATCTTAAGCTTCATTTAAGATTACCTGAATTTGTATCTTGAAAGGTGTCAGATGTAATTGTGGCATGATGAAACACTGAAGCTCAACAATTTTCTTGAATGTCATTTCTCATTTTGCAAAAAAAGGAAAAAAATAGAAAAAAAAGATTATTATTCCCAGTTCTTTTACACTACGACCGCAGGATTGCATGGGTTCGGGTTAAATGTGGTCCCGATAGGCCAATATCATTCAGATCATAGAAACTACATAAAGAATTGAGTTTGATTTTATTGTTTGTAAATGGTTGAATGTGGTGCTCAAAATTTGCTTATCTCTATGCTATGCAAGATAACTATTGTTATATTTCATGTACGAACTCTCAAATTTTTATAGACCTTTTTAATTGTCATGGTTATTCATTTATCTCATTTTCAAAACCCTTGAACTCGCATCTATCCCATTGCTTCAACTTATTAATTTTTTGCTATTTGTGTTTGAAGATTGTCTCGGGGGCTTTTTGGTAGAGATAATCTTAGCCTGGAGGATGAAAACATTGAAGATGTCCATATATATTTTATATAGAAATCTTCAAGATTCGTATTCCTACGTCCAAGATTTTTACACACTACAAAACAGGTTCTTACTGGTTGGAGGGTGGACAGAATGTAAGGCTTTATTGACATAAGATTAACCTGTGAGCTAACATAATTTGTTTTTGTTCGATTCCTTTCTTGAGATCTATGAACTCTCTTTTTTTTGTGTTACCTATATTGCTTAAGAGTAAAGCTAACTTTAGATTAAGTTGGCCCAAGACTTCTCGTTATTGGGCATTGTAACCTCTTAAAGTCAAACTTGCCTAAACAATTCAATATATGTTTGGGCCAGGCCTATGGTTAAAATATATTTTACAATATTGTTTTAGTAAATTAAGAGACTTTTTAAAACGTTATTGTATTAAAGTAAATTAAGTAGCATATTTATGCTACAAAATATTCAAGCCTTTTATCATATCTACGTCATATTAGTTTAAAAATTCTTTTTAAATTTATTTTATTAAGTTAAGTTCATGAATTAAAAAAAAACATTATTATGTTAGTTTAAGTAGGATATCTTTATTTAAACTAAAAAAAAATCAAAATTTTCTACTTATCTACATCATATTATTTCAAGAAAACTTTTTAAAATTTACTTGACTAAATTTATTAACCATTTTTAAAAAATCTTATTATATCAATTTAATTACGTTAGTGTTATTCAAATTAAAAATTGTTTAAACATTTTTATCATATCTATGTCATATTAGTTAAGGAATTTTAAAAAAAATTATTTTATTAAATTAAATTATAATATTTTAAAAAATCCTATTATATTAGTTTAAGTAGGTTATCTTTATTTAAATTAAAAAATGTTGAAAATATTTATAATTGTCTAGTAAGAAAATCTGTTCAAATGTACTTTATTTAATAAACATTTTTTGAAAAAGAAATTATCTTACTGTTAATTAATATGAAAATTATTTGAACTTTTTTTAATTATATCTATATCATATTAGTTTAGAAAATCTTTTAAAAATTTACTTTATTAAATAAAATCAATTTTTTAAAATCATATAATATTAACTTAGATTGTTTGCCACTGTTTAAATTAAAAAAATATAACTTTTTTGTTTGTTTACTTATCTTTTTCATATTAGTTAGGAGATTTTATAAAAAGTTTACTTTCACATCATAGTTTTACTAAACATCTTACAATATCAATTTAAATGTATTAATATTTGTTAAATAAAGATAAATAATATTTTATTTTGCAAACCAAATCTTACTCAATTTTATTAGCTAATTAATTTAGCTTGCAATTTAAGCTACAGGGCCTATAGGTCTAGCCTATTCGATCCACGAATGAAACCTAATTGTGTTCCCCATATTATGTAGCTTAACAATGGAGGATTTGAACGATGCAAGGTCTATGTTGGGCCAAGCATAACAAGAGATGTCACAGTTGAAATACCAAAAGTCTCATGGGAAGATATTATTGGCTACAAATCAAGTAAATGTGCCTATACTTATAGGCCGCTTTGATTTGGTGAGATTTCTTGTTCTCACAATATTAACTTATTATGGCTTTAATCAATTTGTACTATGTAAAACAATAAGTAAATGTGTCTATCTCGTTACATGTTTTATAGGTGCTATATGTTTCACCACCTGATTTAGAAGCTCGATGTGAGATTTTGTGTGTTCATACTAGTAGGATGATGGTGGCCGACGATGCGGATTTGAGAAAATTTGCTGAAGAAACTGATAGCTTCACTAGGGCTGAACTAGAGCTTCTTTGTAATAAAGTTGGCATGGTGACATTAAGAGAAAACATGTCTGCAACCACAGTATGTGATCAACATTTCCAAGTCGTAAGGCAGTCATTAAAGCCATCATTAACAAGGCAGTAAATTGAATCTTATCCTTCATTTAAGATTGCCTGAATTTGTACTTGAAAGGTATCAGATGTAATTGTAGCCTGATGAAACACTAAAGTTCAACAATTTACTTGAATGTCATTTCTCATTTTGTAAAAAAAGGAAAAAGCAGACAAAAAAAAAAGTAAAATTATTATTCCCGCAGGATTACATGGGTTCGGGTTAAATGTGGTCCAGATAGGCCAATGCCATTCATATTATAAAAACTACATAAAGAATTGAGTTTGGTTTTATTGTTTGTAAAGGTTGAATGTGGTGCTCAAAATTTGCTTATCTCTATGCTATGCAAGCTAACTATTGTTATATTTCATGTAGGAACTCTCAAATTTTATAATCCTTTTTAATTGTCATGGTCATTCATTTATCTCATTTTCAAACCCCTTGAACTCGCATCTATCCCATTGCTTCGACTTGCTAATATTTGTGTTATTTGTTTTTGAAGATTGTCTCTTTTAAGGGCTTTTTGGGAGGGATAATCTATGGTAGGAGGATGAAAAGATTGAAGATGTCCATATATATTTTATATTAAAATTTTCAAGATTCTTATTCCTAGGTCCAAGATTTTTATACACTACAAAACAAGTTCTTACTAATTGAAGGGTTGATAGAATCTAAAACCTTATTGACATGAAATGAACTTGTGAGCTAGCATAATTCATTTTTGTTCGATTCTTTTCTTAAGATCTGCGAACTCTTTTTTTTGTGTGTTACCTATATTTGCTTAACATAAAGCTAGCTTTAGCTTTAAGTTCGCCCAAGACTTCTCGTTATTGGACATAGTATCATCTTGAAGTCAGGCTTGCCCAAACTGACTGAACTAACAATTCAATATATGTTTGGGCTAGGCCGAATATATTTTCCAATATTGTTCTCGTAAATTAAAAGACATTTTAAAACGTTATTATATTAAAGTAAATTAAGTAGCGTATTTATGTTACAAAATATTCCAGCCTTTTATTATATCTACGTCATATTAGTTAAAACATTCTTTTTAAATTTATTTTATTTAGTTACGTTAATGAATTAAAAAAAACGTTATTATGTTAGTTTAAGTAGGACATCTTTATTTGAACTAAAAAATTCAAAATTTCTACTTATCTACATCATATTATTTCAAGAAAACTTTTTAAAATTTACTTGATTAAATTTATTGACCATTTAAAAAAATCTTATTATATCAATTTATTATCAAGAGATGTCACCGTTGAAATACCAAAGGTCTTATGGGAAGATATTAGTGGCTAAAAATGAAGTAAATGCGCCTGTACTTATAGGCCGTTTTGATTTGGTGAGATTTCTTGTTCTTACAATATCAACAATCTTATGGCTTTAATCAATTTGTACTATGTAAAACAATAAATAAATGTGTCTATCGCGTTACATGTTTTATAGGTGCTATATGTTTCACCACCTGATTTAAAAGCTCGATGTGAGATTTTGCGTGTTCATACTCGTAAGATGATGGTGGCCGATGATGTGAACCTGAGAAGATTAGTTGAAGAAACTAACAGCTTCACCGCCAACATTAACATGACAAGAAATTAAATCTTATGCTTCATTTAAGATTAACTGAATTTGTTCTTAAAAGATGTCTGATGTAATCGTAGCCTGAAGCTCAACAATTTTCTTCAATGTCATTTCTCATTTTGCAAAAAAGGGAAAAACAGACCAAAAAAAAGTAAGATTGTTATTCCCGCAGGATTACATGGGTTCGGGTTAAATGTGGTCCCGATAGGCCAATGCCATTCAGATTATAAAAACTACATAAAGAATTGAGTTTGGTTTTATTGTTCGTAAATGTTTGAATGTGGTGCTCAAAATTTGCTTATCTCTATGCTATGCAAGCTAACTATTGTTATATTTTATGTAGGAACTCTCAAATTTTTATAATCCTTTATCTCATTTTCAAACCCCTTGAACTCGCATCTATCCCATTGCTTCGACTTGCTAATATTTGTGCTATTTGTCTTTGAAGATTGTCTCTTTTAAGGGCTTTTTAGGAGGGATAATCTTTGCTAGGAGGATGAAAAGATTGAAGATGTCTATATATATATTTTATATTGAAATTTTCAAGATTCTTATTCCTAGGTCCAAGATTTTTATACTCTACAAAACAAGTTCTTACTAATTGAAGGGTTGATAGAATCTAAAACCTTATTGACATGAAATGAACTTGTGAGCTAGCATAATTCATTTTTGTTCGATTCTTTTCTTAAGATCTGCGAACTCTCTTTTTTGTGTGTTACCTATATTTGCTTAAAATAAAGCTAGCTTTAGCATTAAGTTCGCCCAAGACTTCTCGTTATTGGACATAGTATCATCTTGAAGTCAGGCTTGCCCAAACTGACTGAACTAACACTCAATATATGTTTGGGCTAGGCCGAATATATTTTCCAATATTGTTTTCGTAAATTAAAAGACTTTTTAAAACGTTATTGTATTAAAGTAAATTAAGTAGCGTATTTATGTTACAAAATATTGCCTTTTATTATATCTACGTCATATTAGTTTAAAAATTCTTTTTCAATTTATTTTTATTTAGTTACGTTAATGAATTAAAAAAAACGTTATTATGTTAGTTTAAGTAGGACATCTTTATTTAAACTAAAAGAATTCAAAATTTTCTACTTATCTACATCATATTATTTCAAGAAAACTTTTTAAAATTTACTTGACTAAATTTATTGACCATTTAAAAAAAATATTATTATATCAATTTATTAACAAGAGATGTCACCGTTGAAATACCAAAGGTTTTATGGGAAGATATTAGTGGCTACAAATGAAGTAAATGCGCTTGTACTTATAGGCCGTTTTGATTTGGTGAGATTTCTCGTTCTCACAATATCAGCAATCTTGTGGCTTTAATCAATTTGTACTATGTAAAACAATAAGTAAATGTGTCTATCCCGTTACATGTTTTATAGGTGCTATATGTTTCACCACCTGATTTAGAAGCTCGATGTGAGATTTTGCGTGTTCATACTCGTAAGATGATGGTGGCCGATGATGTGAACCTGAGAAGATTAGTTGAAGAAACTAACAGCTTCACCGCCAACATTAACATGACAAGAAATTAAATCTTATGCTTCATTTAAGATTACCTGAATTTGTTTTTAAAAGATGTCTGATGTAATCGTAGCCTAATGAAGCACTGAAGCTCAACAATTTTCTTCAAGGTCATTTCTCATTTTGCAAAAAAGGGAAAATAAGACAGAAAAAAAGTAAGATTATTATTCCCGTAGGATTACATGGGTTCGGGTTAAATGTGGTCCCGATAGGCCAATGCCATTCAGATTATAGAAACTACATAAAGAATTGAGTTTGGTTTTATTGTTCGTAAATGGTTGAATGTGGTACTCAAAATTTGCTTATCTCTATGCTATGCAAGCTAACTATTGTTATATTTCATGTAGGAACTCTCAAATTTTTATAATCCTTTTTAATTGTCATGGCTATTCATTTATCTCATTTTCAAACCCCTTGAACTCGCATCTATCCCATTGCTTCGACTTGCTAATATTTGTGCTATTTGTCTTTGAAGATTGTCTCTTTTAAGGGCTTTTTGGGATGGATAATCTTTGCTAGGAGGATGAAAAGATTGAAGATGTCTATATATATTTTATATTGAAATTTTCAAGATTCTTATTCCTAGGTCCAAGATTTTTATACACTACAAAACAAGTTCTTACTAATTGAAGGGTTGATAGAATCTAAAACCTTATTGACATGAAATGAACTTGTGAGCTAGCATAATTCATTTTTGTTCGATTCTTTTCTTAAGATCTGCGAACTCTCTTTTTTGTGTGTTACCTATATTTGTTTAACATAAAGCTAGCTTTAGCATTAAGTTCGCCCAAGACTTCTTGTTATTGGACATAGTATCATCTTGAAGTCAGGCTTGCCCAAACTGACTGAACTAACAATTCAATATATGTTTGGGCTAGGCCGAATATATTTTCCAATATTGTTTTCGTAAATTATAAGACTTTTTAAAATGTTATTGTATTAAAGGAAATTAAATAGCGTATTTATGTTACAAAATATTCAAGCCTTTTATTATATCTATGTCATATTAGTTTAAAAATTCTTTTTCAATTTATTTTATTTAGTTACGTTAATAAATTAAAAAAAAATGTTATTATGTTAGTTTAAGTAGGACATCTTTATTTAAACTAAAAGAATTCAAAATTTTCTACTTATCTACATCATATTATTTTAAGAAAACTTTTTAAAATTTACTTGACTAAATTTATTGACCATTTAAAAAAATATTTATTATATCAATTTATTAACAAGAGATGTCACCGTTGAAATACCAAAGGTCTTATGGGAAGATATTAGTGGCTACAAATGAAGTAAATGCGCCTGTACTTATAGGCCGTTTTGATTTGGTGAGATTTCTTGTTCTCACAATATCAGCAATCTTATGGCTTTAATCAATTTGTACTATGTAAAACAATAAGTAAATGTATCTATCCCGTTACATGTTTTATAGGTGCTATATGTTTCACCACCTGATTTAGAAGCTCGATGTGAGATTTTGCGTGTTCATACTCGTAAGATGATGGTGGCCGATGATGTGAACCTGAGAAGATTAGTTGAAGAAACTAACAGCTTCATTGCCAACATTAACAAGGCAAAAAATTAAATCTTATGCTTCATTTAAGATTACCTGAATTTGTTCTTAAAAGATGTCTGATGTAATCGTAGCCTAATGAAACACCAAAGCTCAACAATTTTCTTCAATGTCATTTCTCATTTTGCAAAAAAGTGAAAAATAGAAAAAATAAGAGTAAGAATATTATTCTCAGTTCTTTTACAATACAGCCGCAAGATTACATGGGTTCAGGTTAAATGTGGTCTCGATAGGGCAATACCTTTCAAATTATATAAACTACATAAAGAATTGAGTTTGGTTTTATAGTTCGTAAATAACCTAACAAACAATGTGGTGTTCAAAATTTGCTTATCTCTATGCTGTACAAGCTAACTATTGTTATATTTCATTTACGAACTCTCAAATTTTTATAGACCTTTTTAATTGTCATGGTTATGCATTTATCTCATTTTCAAGACTTATTAATTTTTTGCTATTTGTGTTTGAAGATTGTCTCTTTTAAGGGCTTTTTGGTAGAAATATTCTCAGGATGATGAAAACATTGAAGATGTCCATATCTATTTTATATAGATATCTTCAAGATTCTTATTCCTAGGTCCAAGATATCTATCTACACACTACAAAACAGGTTCTTACTGGTTGGAGGGTGGATAGAATGTAAAGCTTTATTGACATGCATGTGTAAGCAAGCATAATTTATTTTTGTTCGATTCCTTTCTTAAGATTCTATGAACTCTTTTTTTTTCTTTTCTGTGTTCCCTATATTGGCTTAAGCGTAAAGCGAACATTAGCATTAAGTTGACCCAAGATTTCTCGTTATTAGGCAGAGTAACCTCTTGAAGTTGGGTTTGCCTAAATTGCTTAAACGAACAATTCAACAGGCTAGGCCTATGATTGGACTCACGCCCGGCTTAACAACCTAATATAATATCTTATTATGTTATTAAATTAATAAATTTTTTAAAATTCTTCTACTATTTAGACCGTATTCTTTAAAATTTTTAGAATATATTTTATAAAAATAATTTAATAAATTAAGAGATTTTTTAAAACGTTATTGTATTAAGTTAAGTAGCATATTTATGCTAAAAAAATATTCAATTCTTTTATCATATCTACGTCATATTTGTTTAGAAATTGTTTTTAAAATTGTTTTATTAAGTCAAGTTAATGAATTAAAAAAAATGTTATTACGTTAGTTTAAGTAGGATACCTTTATTTAAACTAAAAAAAATATTAAAAATTTTTTACTTATCTACATCATATTATTTCTAGAATACTTTTTAAAATTTACTTGACTAAATTTATTAACAACTTAAAAAAAATCTTACTATATCAATTTAATTATGTTAGTGTTATTCATATTAAAATTTTTTTAAACCTTTTTATTATATCTATATCATATTAGTTAAGGATTTTTTTATAAATATTTTGTTAAATTAAATTACAATATTTTTTAAAAATTCTATTATATTAGCTTTAAAAGGTTATCATTTAAATTAAGAAATATTGAAAATATATATACTGGTCTAATAGGAAAATATTTTAAAATGTATTTTATTTAATAAACATTTTTCTAAAAAGAAATTATCTTACTGTTAGTTAATATAAAGATCATTTAAATTTTCTTAATTATATCTATATCGTATTGGTTTACGAAATAAAAATTTACTTAAATTTAGGAAATAAAAATAATAAAAATTGTCTTACTATTAGTTAAAAATTTACTTTTTAAAATAAATTACTTTTTCTTAAATCATATAATATTAGCTTACATTGGTCGCCACTGTTTAAATTTAAAAAAATATATTTTTTGTGTTTTTTACTTATCTTTATCATATTAGTTAGAAGAATTTATAAAAAGTTTACTTCCACGCAATAGTTTTAATAAACATTTTATCATGTCAATTTAAACATGTTAATATTTATTGAATAAAGTTGAATAATATTTTATTAAATCAAATCTTATTTAATTTCATTAGCTAATTTATTTAGCTTACAATTTAAGCTCTGGGCCTATAGGTCTAGCCTATTCGGCCAACGAGTGAAGCCAAACCCAATTTTGCCCTCCTTTTTTTATTATTTTTATTATTTTTATTCTTTTTAGGATCTATGTCAAGTTAATTAAGTATGTTCTTTTTATTAAATTTTTAAAAATAATTTAAATTTAAATTTATCATATATTAGAATTTTATATTAATTGATAGCTAATTTTACATATTAAATCAATGTTTTATAATTTTTTGATAATTAGTGAAATATTAATAATTTTTATGTAATAATAATAAATTTATCATCTATAGTTTAGTTTGATTTAAAATATTTAAAATATTTAAATTTATTATTTATTTATATATAAAAGAAAATAGTAAATTTTATACATAGAAATGTTAATTTTAAGAAAAATTATATTTCTAAAATGTTCCTTTTTAGAAAGAGATATAGTGTAAACTTGAAGGAATGAGTTTGAAATGAATTTAAATTTAAAAAGAAATAGGCCCATTGTAGAAGGGATGTCCCTCTAAATTTGAAGAAACAGGTTAGAGATGGCCTTAAAACATCAAATATTGAATTTGTAGGAATTTTATTAACACTGGTGTTATCATTACAATTTTTTGAAGAATGAGAGTGGGGAACATGTAATTCTTCTCTTAATAAAGATCTTAACTAACATATATATTAGATGCAGCTGAAGCAAAAGAAATATTTTTGCTTAGCATATGGACAAGCTATCACAAACTATTTCAAAATGTCTAATGTAGTGGACACACCATAATAAGCACCAAAATGTTTAGCCACCTTTTTTTTTTTCCTCTGATAGGAATGGCATGAGTTTTCGCTTGACTTTCCGTTTTTTTTTTTTTTTTTTTTTTCTCTCGTTTGTTATAGAAATGATTTATGCTTAGATGCCCTTGTATTTAGCTATAAATTGATGATCAAAGATGGGATGTTTGTTTCTCAAGTTTTGATTTAGTGTTGATTTGTTATTTGATATTCTAAGGGCAATTTTGATGAGTGTTCAATGGATGCCCCTGTGCTCATTGATTGCTTATCAATTAGTATTCAATCCCTTTTACATATTAAGTTGCAATCTATATATTATGGGTATCTTTAACCTTAACTTCATGTTGTACTATATTTTAAAGTTATTTTAACACCAAATAGTGATTTTTTCTCTAACCTATCACTCTATTTTCTACTTCAAAAAAATAATTTTAGAATATTTCTTTTTTACCTTCTCCTTATTTTCTTTCTTATTATTTTTTAAAATTATATTTTTATGCAAAAATTTTATTGCACATGTTTACTCAAAATATCTTTGTCTCTGTCTCCTGCGCTCTGTTAACAGCACGGTAACAAGCACTCTCTCACTATTCAACATCTGCAAGACTACGAGTATTCTCCTTCTTCTTAGAAATAGAACATATACTTAGTACTTGTTTGCTAATGTTTTTTTAGGAAAACATTCGTTTTGTTACTTTTTTCCATGATTCTCAAGAACGTCTTGGAAAATATTAAAATTGTTGTGCATGTCATATTCTGGATGTTAGCTTTTGCACATGTTATATGTCAAATGACGGGCCTAAATGTGATCAATCTTTTATTCTTTTTCCTTTTCCCTCTAATAGCTTAAAGGTTTTAACAATTTAGAAGATAATGCAATATAATTACTTTTTAACAGGAAATTATTTTATTTTTTCAATAGATATGACTGTTAATTTGCATTTAAATAAAATTAATA
>JAJIYU010006825.1:0-20023 GCA_030144865.1 Tinospora cordifolia | reverse complement strand
TGTCGCTTGTAAAGTAACTCGTCCCAACTCGCCAAATGGTTAGGTCCGCCATCCAAATATGGCGGTTATGTCCAAAACTCAAGGAATTGGGGGTTGGGGGTGTTACAATGATAGTACGAATATTTGACACATACTGACACTTTGCTCAATTTTACAAGTAAATGGCTGGAGTTAGGAGTACGTAACTCAATCCACCACCTTTGAGGAGACTGAACAATGAGAGTAAGAACTGCCTGTTGGGATGGAGGCACAGATGGAGGCACGAATGGAGGTACGGATGGATGCCATGATGAATGAAATGTCGCAGAGGGTACTAGATCAACCGAGAAGGACACTTCCACAGATAATCCCTCAGGTGGCTCCTCAGCCTCAAGCACCTGAACCTATTCCAGTCCAAGTCCCAACACCAGTACCTTAGGAACGTCGAAGGAATCCAGAGGACCTGGAAGATGAAAGACAGAAGAAGATGTTGTTGGATTTGTAAAAGCTTCACCCTCCCTCATTCGATGGAACTACTGACCGCATCTCCGCTGATCACTGGTACCAGGAGATGGAGGAGTTACAAAATGTGTTGAAGGTGATGGGTTCAAGACGAGTAGCACTAGCCATACACCATTTCAAAGGACCAACCCGTGGATGGTCGAGAATGATGCAGATGGATCCCAACACTGACATTGCGACCATGACCTAGGGAGAATTCAGAAAAAAAATTTGTGACAAATTCTTTCCGAAGGCAATTCTCAGAAAGCTGCAAGAAGACTTCGTGAGACTCAACCAGAGGGATCTCACAGTAACTGAATACGAGAGGAAATTTACGGAGCTGGCCAAATTTTCTCAAGAACTGATCTGGGAAAAAAGAATGAAAGCCAACAAATTTGCACGGTGTCTCAAAATCAAGATCCAAAAACCTACAAGGAAGTTGTAGAACGGGCCCTAATTTTGGAACAAGAGCTCAACCTGGAACAAAGGTTGAAAGGAAAGAATAAGCGGAATGGAAACGGAAAGGACCAACAAAGGACCTAGAAGAAAAGCAAATGTGGTAAAGCTCCACGGAAACAGGGGCAGAACAAAGACGAGTCAAGGGAAGAAGCAAAGAGGATGGGATTGTGTTTCGTATGCAAGCAAAAGGGGTATTTGGCAAAAAATTGCCTAACTTCACCAGCTCAGGCTTCCCAGCAGCAACAACAGAATACGTAGGGAGGAAGTCAGAATGGGCGTTCTCAAGCTAGACAAAATCAGAATGCCAATCAAGGGCAAAACTAGGGCCGTGGTTAAAACCGGGCCAGAATGTTCGCGGTTGAGACTTAGGAAGAACAGGCCCCTGCAGTAGAAGGTATGTTCCTATTGTTTAATGTTGCTTTGAAATTGTTGTTTGACTCAGGTGCCTCAAAATCCTTGATCTCTAAAAAACTAGCTGATATGCTACAACTTGTGACAAAAACAATACCTGTGACTTTGAATGTGTCCACACCAATAGGGACCATTGTGACTTCAAAAAAGATGTGTAGTTGCGACCTTAGGTTTGGGTATAAACTTTTAACAGTCGACCTATATACCCTACCTTTCTATGGCTATGATGTAATCTTGGGGATTGATTAGTTAGACTAGTACTAGGCCCAGATAGATTGTCCTAAGAGATGGGTAACCATAACATTACCTTCTAGGGAGATCTTTAAAATCAGTGGGGATATGCAGAGACTACCAAGGAGTCCAACCCTAGCCTTGCTGAATTGTTTAAAGCAGACGGATGAATTCGAGGAACTCTCTGAAGAAGAACCTACTGACTTGAAGAATATTCATGACCTAGCTGTAGTCAGTGAGTACGAGGATGTGTTCCCAAATAACTTACCTGGACTACCACCAGCAAGAGAGTTAGAGTTCAAGATTGAACTTCACCCTGGAACCAACCCTATAGTCATACGTCCTTATAGAATGGCGCTAACAAAACTAATTGAGTTGAAAACTCAACTGGATGAGCTTAGGGAGAAAGGTTTCATTAGGCCGAGTGAATCACCCTGGGGAACCCCAGTACTATTCGTGAAAAAGAAAGATGGTTCTTTGCGTCTGTGTGTCGGCTACCGAAAGTTGAATCAAGCTACAATAAAGAATAAATATCCTTTACCAAGGATTGACGACCTATTTGATCAATTACGATGAGCCACTCATTTCTCTAAAATTGATCTTAGGTCAGGATATCATCAGTTGAGGATTCGAAAGTCTGACATTCACAAGATGGCCTTTAGAACAAGATATGGACACTTCGAGTTCACCGTGATGCCCTTTGGTTTGACCAATGCCCGGCTACCTTCATGGATTTGATGAATGGAATGTTCAGACAGTACCTTGATCAGTTTGTAGTGGTATTCGTAGATGACATCCTAATCTACTCTAAGTCAGAAGCTGAGCACCTAAAACACTTGAGGATCGTACTAGAAACCCTCAGAAGAAACCAGCTATATGTCAAGTTTAGCAAGGGCGAGTTCTGGATGAGGACAGTCAAGTTCCTTGGCCACGTAGTGGCAGCAGAAGGCATCTCTGTAGATTTGGAGAAAGTGGAAGTGGTTATGAATTGGAAGCAACCGAAGACAGTAATAGAAATCTAAAGTTTCTTGGGCTTGGCAGGCTATTACAAAAGGTTCATTAAGGATTTTTCCAAGTTGGCAGAACATATGACTAAGTTGACCAGAAAATGAGTTAAGTTCCAGTGGGATGAGAAATGTGAACAGTCATTCCAAGAATTGAAGATAAGATTGACTACGACTCCTGTTCTAGTCACTCCAACTCTTAGTGTTACTTACACATTATATACTGATGCCTCACTGAGTGGATTGGGCACAGTCTTAATGTAAAAAAAAAAACAAGTCATCGCTTTTGCCTCAAGACAATTGAAGGTCCATGAGAAAAATTACCCTACTCACGACCGAGAGCTAGCGGCCATTGTGTTTGCCCTGAAGATTTGGAGACACTACTTTTATGGCGAGAAATTTGAGCTGTTTTCAGATCACAAGAGCTTGAAGTACATCTACACCTAGAAGGAGTTGAACCTCAGGCCACAGAGATGGATAGAGTTCTTGAAAGACTATGATTTTCAACTACACTACCATCCGGGGAAGGCCAATGTAGTGGTTGATGATTTGAGTAGAAAGTTCAACAAACAGGAAGAAGAAAAAGGCCAGATGTACCAGTTAATTAAAAATTTTAGGTTGGGTATAAACCTTAACAAAAAAGAAACCTATCTTTACAATATGTCTTGCCAACCGGACCTATCACATCAGATTAGGGATGAACAGAGGCAAGACAAGTGGCTTGCTCAACTAATTGAAGCAGTCACGCAAGGAAAGCATACTGACTTCAAGATGGATGCTAAAAACATCCTAAGGCTCAGGGAAAGGATATGTGTACCTCAGCAGGAACAGAGCAAGTAGGTCATACTTGATGAAGCTCATCAAACTAAGTATACCATGCACCCTGGTGGGGATAAGATGTACCGGCACCTCAGGAAAACCTACTGGTGGAGAGGAATGAAAAAGGACATAGCTAAATACTTTTCTAAGTGCTTAACATGTCAACAAGTGAAAGCAAAACACCGAAAACCCTCTAGAATGTTACAACCACTTCCAATCCCTGAATGGAAGTGGGATAACATTACCATGGACTTCGTTAGTGGTTTACCCAGAAACCAAAGAGGAGAAGATACTGTTTGGGTGATAGTGGATCGTCTCACTAAAGTGGCCCACTTCTTGCCAATCAGATCCACAGACCAAGTCAGCAAGCTAGGAGAAATCTATGTGAAAGAAATCGTCAGACTTTATGGTGTACCCAAGACTATCATGTCTGATAGAGACGTTTGCTTTATTTCACAGTTTTGGCAGAGTTTCCAGAAGGAAATGGGTACTAAGCTTACCATGAGTATAGCCTTTCACCCTCAGACGAATGGTCAATCTGAGAGAGTTATCCAGATTTAGGAAGATATGTTGAGGTCTTGCGTTTTAGACTTCAAAGGGAATTGGAGCAAGTACTTACACTTGGCGGAGTTTGCCTATAACAACAGTTATCAGGCAAGCATAAAAATGACTCCATTCGAGGCTCTCTATGGAAGACCCTGCAGATCACCTATCTGTTGGGCTGAACTTGAAGATCAAGTATTAACTGGGCCAAACATGGTGGAAGAAACGAGCAACCAAGTCAAGTTAATACAAAGGAGACTGAATACTGCACAGAGTCGTCAAAAGAACTACGCTAACAAAAGGAGAAAACCATTAGAGTTCCAAGTTGGGGACAAAGTATTTTTGAGGATCAGTCCTCAGAAGGGTATCAAAAGGTTCGGATAAGGGGAAGTTATCTCTAAGGTTTGTCGAACCCTTTGAAATACTTAGAAAAATCGGGGAATGTGCTTATGAGTTGGACCTACCAAACCGAATGACTTCAGCACATAACGTATTCCATGTATCCATGTTGAGGAAATACGAAACTGACCCCTCTTACATCATTCACTAGGAGGAAATGAATATTCAAGATGATGCTACCTACGAAGAATAGCGGTTTGAATCCTTGACCAAAAGGTACAGAATCTAAGAACAAAGGATATCCCATTAGTGAAAGTGTTGTGGAAACATCACAGGGTAGAAAAAGCCATATGGGAACTCGAAAGCGATATGAAGACCAAGTACCTGCATCTGTTCACAAGGAATACCTAAATAAGTACAAATTTTGAGGACGAAATTTTTTCTAAGGAGGGTAGGTTGCAACATCTCGAAAAATTCATATGAATTTGAATTTTTATTTAGAAAATTATACGGAATTGATGGATGAAAAATTTGGTAAGTCCTAGTTTACCCAAATGGGGAATAAAAATCAATTTAATGGATTTTTGGAAGAAAATATATGAATATAATGTATAACATGGGATATCATAGCCAAAAATACAAGGATACGTGCAATTTTCTATGAAAACAAGATTAGAAAGTCAATTGGGATCAAGATTTGGCAAAAATCCAAAAATAAAACAAAAAGTTTGGTTGAAAAATCAAAAAAATAAACTTAAAACACATCCAACGGCTGTAAACCGTAGATCTAAATATGTTTTTACAATCCAATAGCCGCAAGACGATCCGCACCAACGCACGAGCGCATTGAATAACGAAGATCCAACGAACAGAAACAATCGAAGAAGATCAGACGGCCACGATCAAAGTCGTAGAACGAAGATCTCGAACACGCACGTACGCTCTAGCGTGCGCCGATCTCAACCCTCAGATCAAACTCGTATGTGTGTCTCAAGGAAGATCCTAGGAACCAAATAAAAGCCGAATTGCAAAATACAAGAAAAATCGCAAAAATAGCCAAAAAAAATAGCTAAAAATACCAAAAATCTGAGATAAATACAAAAAATTGATTTCTAAATTCTAGAAAAAATTTGAAAAATATTCATTTTTCCTTAAAATTAGAAAGTACGAAATTAAAGAGAATTTAGGTATTTTACTCCACGAAAAACTCAAAAGTTTCTATTTTTCTTCCTTTGAAAACCTATATAAACCCCCTTAGGCTCTCAATTCCCTCATTCCAAAAATAAGAGTTGAAATTGCCTCTTATTTTCTCTAAGCCTTCTTCTTGGCACCTCTTCCCATCTTTCCTTCCTCTCACTTGTGTGTGAGAAGTTCTTCTCTCAAATTGGGGAATTAAGTTGGGCGATCTTCATTGGCACTAGTACGTGGGGGAATTGCTGCCGAAATTTTTGAAGAAAACGTTACAAGGTGGTAGTAATTTCTAGAACATCCTTCTATTCTTATTTGAATTCATGGCATACTCATTGTTTGTGTGTTTTTCACTGAAATCAAAGATTTTCAATTTCAATTTCAGAATTTTAAAAGTTTATTTCAGTTTTTTAGTTTTGATTCATATTTAAGCAATTATATCATCCATGTCATATTAGTATCATGCTTAGGCTTTTAAATTAAAGTATGATGCATGTTTTATGAGTGTTTCATGAATTGATTGTGTACATTTTGAGTTTTAGTTTGATTTCATGTTTTGAAATTTATTTTTTGAGATCATGATATGAGAATTAAGCTGAGACAATGGTGATAATAACCACGTACCATCACTATGGTCAAGGCGACACTATGGATGTTCTTTTCATATGAGTTAGGTCATATGGTTTTCAAACCTAAGTACTTGAGGGTCGTGTACCACAGTACATTGTGAGTCATCACATGTAACAGGTCGATGCCGACACATGCAACTAACGGATTGATGCCAAGTGGGTTCTATTTACTTAGTTAAGAGCATCAAAAGATTAAAGGCCCTTTTAGTTTGAGATTTCACTTGAACAAATTGTTGCTTGAAACGCCTAATGATTGCAAGTGTTTGAATTATGATTGTGTTATGAGTTTGAATATGAAAGATGGTTGTTCGAAAAGGATTTACTGGGCTATGTGTTCACTCCTTCCTTTCTTATTTTTCAAGAACGTGAAACCTATGGAGCAGTTGAACATAGATAGTTCTTATATAGTTTCTACCTTATTATTATTTTTTTTGAATTTTTAGGACATGTTGCCCAAAGTTTTTATACTTTTCTACTGAAAAATATTTTTTGAAGTTTTTCTCTATAATAATTAGTTTTTCTTTGAAAAGTTTAGTACTTTCAATTATTTTTTCTATTATGAATAAAATAGTTTGAATTTATTTATCTCTTTTAATTTGCCTTGATTTTATTAAAGTGAAAATTTTGTATTTTTGAATTTTTATACAAAGGCACGAGATATTGAAAAGAAAAGAACAAGTGAGTGTTACTTGTAAAGTAACACTGGCCCGACCCGCCACTTGGTTAAGTTCACTGTTAAGAGAATGGTGGTTATGTCCAATGCTTAAAGATACGGAGGTTGGGGTGTTACACTACCTGGGAGTTGGAGAGCAAAGTAAAGACCAGATACCCACATCTGTTTACTAGAAACCCATGAATATGTACAAATTTCAATGAGGAAATTCCTTTTAAGGGGGGAGAATGTAACACATATGAATTTCGTACAAATTTCAAATAAAATATTTCATTTTCAGATCTAAACTGTGTATACTCAAAAGTATGAAATAGATTAAAATAATTAGAAAACCTTAATATCCGAGAATAAATAATAAACACACACACACACACACACACACGTATATGTACACGGATTTATGAATTAGATAAATACAAGTATATAAAAATATTTGTTATGGTAGTAAAAATAATTATAATAATAATAATATTATTATATAATATGTGTATGAATAATATGGGGGTGTTAAAATAATATCATTTAAAACAGAATGTATAAGGAATAATAAGTCTGAATTTATAAATATATAAATAAACAAAATGTTATATACTTGTCTAATGCAAATATAATATTATATAAGTATGTAAATAATTGTATGTATAATATTGTAGCATTATGACATTTCTAAATTGTTACACATATATAAATTGTTATATATATATATATACACTAAATTATTGTACATATAATTGTATAATATACTATTGTTATAATTATATATACATACTACTGTTATAATTGTATGTATGTATGTATATATAATTATAACAATAGTATATTATACAATTATATGTACAATAATTTAGTGTATATATATAAACATAAAAAAAAATTAAGAAATTACTTTCATTTCTTAAAAAAAATATATTTAATACAAAATCTGGGAATAATTTTAATTTGTAGCCTAATTGAAAAAAATAAAATAAAAAAATAATAGTGTAAAAGTATAAGATGAAAATAAGAAATCTTATTCTAAGGTTTATTATAAAGTTTATTAAATTTATTAAAGAAAGATTAATAAGATTGTTTAGTACATTAAACAATCAGTAAATTTATTTAATAAGTTAAACTTTGTTATTAGTAAGTAATTTAATCAGTACGTGTAATTTATATATTAAACTATATTATGTAAAAACTTAGGTGTAATTTATTGTGTAGCTTAATTGAATATATATATATTATTAAAGAAAATAAAAATGAGAAATTTATTAGTCACGTTATTTAATAAATCCTAATTTGCAAGTTTTGTATTTATGGGTTAAAAAAATAAAAGTGAGAAATATTATTAGTCATTTATTTAAGTAAATTATCTAATTAGCTAGTTGATTTGGATTTAATACATTACAAAAAGATGGAAACAAAATATATAGAATTTATAATTTAATTGTATAATTGAAATAAAATAGAAATATAAATTAGAGATTCAAAATTTTTTTAAAATATTTGGATAATATAAATAATAAGAAATTTTGATACTAAAAATAAAGAAAATCTCAAAATAAAATATAGAAGTATTAACAAGTTTAAATTATAGAAAAAAATTAGCAATATATGGATTGCAAAAATTAGCAATTAAATATGTGTATAGAAATGGTTTATATTAGTAAAATATAGTGAGCA
This sequence comes from Tinospora cordifolia, assembly GCA_030144865.1. Lineage (NCBI taxonomy): Eukaryota > Viridiplantae > Streptophyta > Magnoliopsida > Ranunculales > Menispermaceae > Tinospora > Tinospora cordifolia. The sequence continues at coordinate 11,585 of JAJIYU010006825.1, read as the reverse complement.
AGAAAAAAAAACAAAACAAAACAAAATAGAAATATATATATATATATATATATTTCGTCTTATTTTAGTTTTACAATCAAATTCAATTACACCAAACATCATATAATACAATAGAAAATTAATCAAATAATGCATGCTATTGAAAATGACATTTTTCATGAATAAATGATAAAATCTAAGTGCATATTTTCTTATTTATGCATGCAATAATTAAATAATCGTTTATCACACATCATTCAAACACACCAAACAATTTCAATTAATTTCCTAATAAAATTCTAATAACCTAGAACTATTCAAATAAATACTTTGAATTTTAAATCCATATAATATATATGAGCAATGAAATCACGCCCACCTGATTTCGTCAATCTTCAGGGCTTCTTGCTTTCCTTCGAGTAATCTGATATTATAAAATTGTCAAATATAAAATTTCACAATTAATAAAATTTTCTAAGTTCTTAATTCATATTCAATCTAATCCAATATATTCTTAAGCCTAAATAGTTTATAAATTAATTATAAAGTAAACATCAACTTCAATTAATTTCGAGTTATTCTTAAATTCTAGAATTTCATAAATTCAAATTAATACAATTTCCAAGTCTTCCGAATTTCTTAATTTGAAAATAAAAACATTTGTAATTAATTTCCAAGCTCCTAAGACTTATTCATTTCTTAATAATTTATTTGGTGCCGAACAAATAACTCAAAAACATTAAAAATTAAATTGGATTTTAAAAATAAATAATTTATGTTCAATAAATCTTATTTCACTTAAAATAAGATTTTCATCTCACTTGAAAATTTCCACAATTTTAAATACTTTATTCGCATTATAATTAAATTAGTTACAAACGAAATAAGACTTCTAATTGTTATAAGTTTAGTTTCAGGGCCTAAAATTTTATTTTTTTCTTATAAAAGATTTTTAAACTTCTAAAGATTTATTTTTTCATGTTTTCAACTAATTGAATTATTCAATTTTAAACTTTTAATATTAAATAAAACTATTAATGTGTTGGAAAACTATTTTTTTCAATCTTAATTTAAAAGATTAATTAATTTAATTTTATTAAATCAATTAATTCACATGTTCAATAATTAATAAATAATATAATATTAAATTTATTTAATTTGAATTATTAAATAAGTATTCTAAAATAATTTTTCGTAATCGATTTAATAAATTTCTATTTGAATAAGAAGATTTTATTATTTTCTATTTGCATCTATAATCAACTAAAAATAAATTTCATACTATCTAGAATTAAAATTTTAAATTTTACCTCGTGTCGTCTTCTTAAAATCAAACGGCACCAGCAACACCCAAAACCAATAGCAAGCACATCTCCATCGCCCTTTGCTCTTCAATAGCAGCAACACAAGCACACACAACAGATGCACCTCATTCTCTACACCCAAATCACACCAAGAATTTCTTTACCCCCAGTTGTTATAACAAGGCATCTTCTTCGTGGTTCTTTTTCATGAACCAACAAAACAACAATTAGCTGGAATTTTTTTTTCCAGCAACAAGTACAAAGCTTTAATCTTCATGTTTGATTGTTCAACAACAAGAATCCCAAATCATCAGTTTCTTCCTAAAAAACACACTAGTTGGATGAAACCCAAATCAAACCACACATACCAAATCATGTTCTAATCCAAAAACCCAAATCAATTTTCGTTCTTGTTCTTCATTCATGGACCAACAAACGCATAAAGAGCTGGATCTTTGTTCCTTTTCAACTCATCATCATCTTCATTCTTCTTCCTTGTTTGAACACGGTAGCAACAACTAAAAATAAGATTATGTTTTGCCCTTTCTTCATCTAGCTTCTTCGTCTGATCCGTCACCCACAAAACCAGAAAAACTAGATTTTCTTGATCTTGCTTGTCACGAAACAACAACAAAAACGATTGGCTACAACACTATAACACTCCCAATTTCTATCTTTGTCTCTGTTGCGACAATCTGTTGCGGGGCTGCGAGAGGAGACGGTGTGCGCTCGTTCGTTCGGTGGGAGACGCCGGAGGCCACGTGGTTCATACCTCTTTCTCATTCAACCTCATGTTTCAAAACCTTTCTTCTATATAGGTTATGAAGTCAAAATTAAAATGCACAAGGATTGTCAAAATACTCATTCCATTTTCTTTTTCAGCAAACATGAAATTCATAATAATGCATGCAGCGGAATTCTAACCACACAGAAACCATGATGAAATCATATTTGACCAAGTGAAATACTTTGCAACGGAATAAAACTTCAAACTCATTTTTAAAGCATCGAATGAAGATACAACATGGCCCAATAGGCCTGAGTCTCAAAATGTTTAGTTTACAAGTGAAACAGATTGAAGATGAAAGAGGGCACATGCGCTGTTCAAATTATTTACAACTAAAAAATAGAATACAACAGTAAATCAAAAAGAAAGCTACTATAACCTCCCAGCGAGGTCTCAACCCAAACTAATGGCCAGTAAGCTGGCCTACTCCTGCAGTGTCAATGATCACCTTTAATGAAATAATGGGGTGAGCTCGAGAGCCCAGTGGATCATCCCTACACATCACTAACATTATACAAACCTGAACACAAAACATGCAATCACTTTCATCACATTAGGCGTTTCACACAATGACTAATTTTGTTATCATTTAAGACCGAAAGAGTCTATAACCCTCAAAATCCCCTATGTGGTCTGGGAGCGAATTCGGGGATAACGCCCCAGGGCTGGTTACCTTCGAGACCACAATCTAAGGATGGAAGTCCACAGTGACTCTCCGTCCAAAGACACAATCAACTATTGCAGTTAGCTCTGGTAGGGACACCCACGATGACACCCTAAGGTCAGTCACCGGGTCAGTACGTGGAGTTATTAAATCTTAATTTAATCTTCTTTGGTCACACATGTCATTCCAAGTCATACGCGATCATCAATGTAACATTCAAAGTAAAACAAAATTGATGTGTTCAGCCATTCATGGAGATCAACTCATAGAAATCTCTATCTAAGCATGTTATAACACAAACAACCATGCGTCATGGGTATACATCGAGTCAATTCCAAACAAGATCAATCAAGCAAGTCCTAAAATGTTTCTAAACACATTCTAAGCAATCCAATCATCATGTTATGCATTCAAAATTTGGATAAGGCTAGAGACTAAGAAAATCACACCCACCTAGTACTCCTCAATCTTGCGCCTTGCTCTTCGCCGTGCATGCCTCAGATTATCAATCTATAGTGTTTTTTTAACAATGAAGATATGTGAGTCTAAGGCATTCATGGCATAACCAAAACCCTAAGGTTTGTGTTCTTGGCGCATGTGTTCCAAAATGTACCCAAAATTAGAACGAGGACAAGGGAACACCAATACATGTCGCATTACCGTGACAATGCGAACATGTGCTTAACACCTCAATACTTAGTCATTAAGTTTAGCACACACATTAACTCAAGGAAAAACAATTTACATTTGAGGAAAGTGTTTTTTAAAAAGCTAAGAAAACAAAATCTCTAGAGGGTTTCGAGATTTACCTTAGCACAAGACCTTGTCCAAGCGTGCCTCAACCCGAATCCACCCTTGTTGATGTTGTTCTTGGCAGATGTGAGCTTGATAATGATAGAGAATGGCTTAAAGGAGCTCAAACCACCCTTAGAACTCAAAAAAAACTTAAGAAATGAGATTAGAAAATTTGGTGAGAGCTTCAGAGATAAATCAGTGACTTGTGGCGGCAAAATCTTAGATCTAGGGTTTCCTGCGCACTTTTCATTCATATAGAAATTGTTGTATTATTGCTACAGTCACTGTAGTATTACCGCGGTCACTGTAGCTTTACTGCGGTCACTGTCCAATTACTGCGGTGGATAGACTGGTGCACGTTGTTCATTTTTTGGGTTTTCGCGTGATTATCGCGGTCGCTCAAACACCGACCGCTTCACCAGAATGAACTTTCCTATTTCATTTCTAGGTTTCTCTTGCAATTATCGCGGTCACTACAGGATCAACCACGATCACCAGAACGATGAACGATGTATTTCCCTTCGTTTTCTAGGTCTGTCCAAAATTACCGCGGTCACCAGAACAAAATTTTAGTGCTTAGTGTCTTTTTTTCACCATTTCTCGCGCTTCCCATATTTGTATCACTTTTACATTTATTTTAAGCTTATTTAGACTTATAGTACATAGTTTTCGAGTATTTTTTGCTATTTTATTCTTTTATTAAATTTGTTATTCTACTTTAATCATTCACTAACGATGTGGAGGTATTATAGACTTTCAGGATATTACAAACACTTTCTTTATTTCAGTCCAAACGTGATCACCACAAGCAATTGCAACATCTTCAATATCTAAAATTTTTCCTTCTTGATTCACGAGCAGTAAGGCCCTATTTTCTTTTTCTTCTATTTTAACAACTATGAACCAAAGTAAACCAAAAAAAAAAAAAATCAGCTATTGTTGCTTCTATTTAGTTTTTCTTCCATCATTCTTCTTCACTCCTCTTTTAAAATCCAGAACTTCTTCCAAGTTCCAGATTCACCACCAAACCAGAATTTTCTAGTTTGGGCGTGAATTTTCTAGTTTTTTTTCAATTTTTTTGTTTGATTGTGATTCCAAAAATCTAAAATATTTTATTTTATTACTATATTTTTTTTTCCTAATCTTGGATTTTTAACTTTTATCTTTTATACCTTAACATTTAATTATTTTCCCAAACTATAACCTATGCATCGAAAATAAGATTTTCACTCGTTAATTAATTCATTTCTTTGTTCAATATTAATTTATCTATTCATTTATTTTCTTTTCGCCAAACGACATGCACACATGCACCACTCGTGTCTTCGCACTCGCGCGAATAAGCTCTAAAATGACTTATTTTTCCAAAGCATAGTCTATATTTATATTTAAATAGAACATGATCCTAATTTATTTATTATTATTATTGTAAATATATTTTTTTTGTTAATCAATATAAATTTTTCGTTCTCAAATAAATCTTAGATTTTTATTTATTATTATTATTATTTTTCTTTCAATTATTTATATTTTGCAAAGCTCATATTATTTTATTATTATAATTATAATTATAATTATAATTATAATTATAATTATTATAATTATAATAATAATAATTATTATTATTATTACTATTATTATTATTATTATTATTATTATTATTATTATTATTATTATTATTATTTAACATTATAAGTTCTAAAAATATATTTTATCATTATTATTAGTATTGTTTCTAAAAACTATTATTTATTTTATTTTTCTTTTTCTTTTTGTTATTTTATTTTAAATTCTTATTTTTTCTACAAATTAATATTTTATTTTATATTTACTAGCGACATGTATGTGCTCGTAAATTTTTGGGGTGTTACAAAATATGTTTTATTTTTATTTTTTAAAATATATTTCAGATTTGCATGTACACCATGAAATCATGTCATGATTAGATTATACATGTTTAGATTTTTTTTTAAACATGATGCATACTAAGTGTTTGCTTTCATATTTTGAATGTTTATGTGTTGAAATTATTTTTATTTATTTTTCTTAAGCATGATTTATTTATGATTCATGATTATAAGATTTAATGAAAGATGTTGAGATTAAGAACCACGTACTGTCACAGTGAACATGAGGGTCATTGTGGGTGTTCTTTATATGTGATTAGTTCACATAGGTGATGTCCCAAAATACTTGATAAAGAACATCAAGGGTTTTGAAACCCTTTCAGTCTAATTTACAACTATAAACAAAAATGTTGTTTGAAACGCCTAATGATTTATAAGTGTTTGAATTTGAATGTGTTATAAATGCTAAATTAGTAATTTAGAGGTTTTGAAAAAGATCCACTGGACTATGTGTTCATCCCTTCCTTCTATTTTTTAGGAAATTGAATTACATGAAGACCATGAATATTAGTTAAATTCTTTTTTCTTATTATTTAGAAAGTTTCTGATTTCTATATAAGGGCGTGTTGCCCAAGTTTTGAATTTTTCGCTGTAATAGTTCTTCAAGATTGAATTATGTAATCAATTTTATTTAATTAAGAGAGTTATGAATTTCTTTTATTTCTTATATTATTGCCTTATTAAATTCCTAAATTTAAGTATGTACTCTTTTATTTTATTAAGTAAATAAAGAACAAATATTTCTTTTAACTCTATTGTAATAGTCTTATTAAATTTAAAATTAAATAATTGGGTTGTGTGCTCATTGAAAAATAATAAAACTTGATATAACAGAAAGTGATACAAGTTGTGTACCTGTAAATGTAACATAGGACCCAACCTGCCTTGTGGTAAAGTCTAAATTGAAAGTCTCAGGGGTTAGGGTGTTACATGCGGTAGCCTACTGCAGTAGTGCTAGTAAAACCCAAAAAATGGTTGCAATGACGATTACCACGATAATATATCACGTTACAATAGTAATGCGTAAATATACATGTAAACTACATGCTGAAAACCCTAATTTCTCATTGTGCAACCCTGCAATCGCGTGCCTCCTTGCCCAAACTAAACTCGACCACTCTCAGACAAGAGTTCCATCTTTCTATACACCTCCCAGGTCGAGTTTAACCTATTTTAACCTCTTTTGTTGATCCCCGAAGCGCTGTTAGGAGAAGAACAACACAAGACTGCGTATGGTTGGATGGCTACACCTTCCTAGACGTGTACAAAAGAGGTAACACATTACTTTCGTTTGAAATCAATATTGTCTATTACTATTATGTCATTCATTGAGTAGTAAACATTTCTCTTCACTTAACAATGCTCAAAAAGTGTTTGAAGGCATCCTTTCAAAGTGAGCGAGGGAAGCAACGAACAAAAACAAGGTATAACGTCTTGCTAATCATTATAATTCATGTTTTGATGATTAGAGTTTAAGGTATCATGGTATCATGCACAAGAGAAGCAAAAACCACTGCACGAAAGTGCAGTTTTCTGAAAATCACGTGTCTACCGCGTTAGTGCACTATTCACTCGACCAAAACATAGACTATCATGGTAGTATAATTAGGGTACCCTAGTTACCTTAGTAACCTACCGTGGTAACACGCCGAGACCATATTCATTTTTCATAGGTAGTGTGGCTACTGCGATAATGCGTCGGCTTCTTCTCTTTGCCATCACATATACACCATGACTAAGAAATTATTGCATTACGATTTGCACACATTAATAATGCTTGAGACTTGAATAATATTTGTGTTAAATCTTAAAGGTTGAAGATCGAAAACTAACACAACTACAAGCAAGGGCCCAAGGGAACTTATTGGACAAGTGGAAGTAATTACCTTGCTCCCTTGTATTATTTGAATTTTAATGTTGAATATATTGTGTGTTTACATTGCTTAAATTCCTAGAAGCATGCTAGGGTGTGTTTAAATAATGATTTGATTCCATGATTTCATATGCTTTACATGAACGTTGAATAACATGATTGTTTTATCCATGCTTGATGATTACATGTTCTTACAACATGAGATATGCATGACTGTATCCTTTATGTCATGAGATGATTAACATGTTTAATTTACATATATTAGTTATGTGTGTTCTATGATGAAATGATGCATATGCGTATCAAGATGAAATGATTGGTTGTATAATCACAATCAAATTTAATAAAAAATTAAACCATGTACTGTCACAATGGTCCACGGAAGATCACCGTGGGTGTTCTGGCAATTAGAACACTAGGTTTACCTCTTGTTTCCAACGACAGAACTATGGGTGCATCCCAAATTTTTGGTGATGGGTGTGTGTCCTTAAAGTCCATCAAAAGTTGGCATAAATTGCACTTTCCTTCTATCCTTTTTACTTGATGACAATGATGATAAGAAAACACCAAGGTTAAGCCCAATAAGTGAAAAACAAACAAATACTTGAAACGCCTAATGTATGAGAAGTGGTTGCTTGTTCTATATTTGATTTAAATAATGATATGGATGTATTGTATATAATTTAGTGGGCTCTTGAGCTCTCCCCACCTTTTTATTTCAGGTGACATTTGAAGTTGTGCTTGTTTACTGATATCTCCAAGACATTTTACTAGCTAGTTTGCTAACCTCATTGTGGAGGTTGTTTTATGACATTTTCTATTATTAGTTAGTTTAGATTGGGCATATTGCCCTCCAAACTGATTTACATTGTTAATTACCTTTATGGTTTAAATTTCGGCCACTTAGGCCATGTTTAGATATTTCTTTTGGAAGCTTTGTTTTATGTTTTTATTAAGTCTTGAATGTTGAAGTTAAAAACTTATTTATTTGGTTATCTTTGTATATTTCCCTGGGTTATTTCTTGGTAAGTCCAAGAGACTAATGAGCAATTTCAATGAGATCTAGTGTGTCTAGAACGTGTTTAACATGATTTGAATATGAGAGTAGTAACATCCCAATTCTTGGCAGGTGACATGTGTACCGATAATAAATGTAGAATGGGCGTGTTTTTTCATGCGTGATCCTGATGTGAAAAAAACAAAAAAATCGAGAACTGGGTTGTTACAGTAGACCTTCTTTTGTAGTCATACTTGAACTATCTTTGAATCGTCACATCCCAATACCATGTACAAGTTTCTTAAATGTTGTACTTGGCAAAACTTTTACGAACAAGTCTTCAATATTTTCACTCAATCTTATTTGTTGAATATCAATTTTATAATTCTTTTGAAGGTCATGTGTAAAGAAGAATTTCGGTAAAATATATCCACTTTTGTCACCCTTGATATATGTTTCTCCTAATCATGCAATACATGTTGCATTATCTTCATATAATGTTGACAAACAAGCTTTAACAGAAGATAATCCTCTGTATCCTTGAATATGTTGAATCATAGATCTTAACTATGCACATCATGACTTGTTTCATATATTGCCAGAATCTTATAGTGATTTGAAAAATTTGCTTTCACAAATCATTATGACATCACAATATTACCATAAATGAAAATATATATATATATATATATATATATATATATATATATATAATCTTTTGTAATTTGCTAAAAACATAAGTACATTAGTAACAATAAGATTTGGTACGTAGGGACCAATTATGTCTTCATCATTTTCGTGAGGACGAAATAGTTTTTGTCAATTTCAAGTGACCTTATTACCATTTGAAAACTTAATAGATGTGTTTAGAAAGAAAATACATTAATTGTTGAAGAAATGTAACTTTTAGGGAGAAAATATGATTTTTAGAGTAATTATTAATTTTTGGAAAGGAAAATTAAATTTTTAGGAATTTACTTGATTTTTGAGAGAAAAATATTGATTTTTGGATAAAATATGTAATTTTTTGAGGAAAATGTATAAATATTGGAATATGAGGTTATTTGAAAATTTAAAAAAAAAAATTGAGGGGCAAATGAATAAATAAGAAAAAAGAAGATAAAATGGAAAAAAATTGAAAAGAAGAGAAAATGAAGAGAAAAGAAAAAAAGGGCTAAAATTTGGTTGGGTTGAAAATAGGTTGGAATTCGGTTGAGCTAGCCCAACACCCAACCCACTTCTCCTTTCCTTCTCTTTTTCCTCTTTACTCCTCCATTTTCTATCAAACCAGTAGCATAAAACTCTGTACGACCCCTGGTTTTAGGGTCTTGGTTTCACTGTTTGGTAGGGCCTCTAATCGAACCACATAGTCCGACCAACAAGGTACCTTGCATGGCCACCCAGGAGTCACGTGGATGGCCACGTGGCAAGCTATTTGACCATGCAAGGAGCCTCCCAACATGCAACAAAATCTGATTTTTGAGCAATTTTGCAGTTGCAACACTCCAACTTCATCACCCCATATCTCCTTCGTCCCAAACCCAAAACACTTGAGATTACAATTATTTGAAAGCTTTCATAACCCTCTTTAAGACCGTGCAATCCTTTGGTCTAACCCCATAACCATTAGAGACAAAAATAGTCACCAAAGTGAGTTATTTACATAGTTGAAAAGTTGGAATATAGAAAGTGTTCTTGGAGCCAACTTTGGAGCAATATTTGAGGTAGCTAGAAACGTCCAATTAGGTTAAAAGTTGAGATGCTTACTCCTCACACTTAAGGCTAGAAGAAAGTATACCTCTCATACCATAATCTTCTCTATTCATGATTTTTCATGCGTGTTAAGCTGCCTCACTGCATAGGTTCTAGTACTTAGAAAAGTTTTCGTAATTGAATTTGAGGCATGCTATGTGTTTGATGCTATGTTTGAGTTGAGTTTTGGCCACCTTAGCTTACTGGCTCGAGTAAATCTTGCTAAGGAGATATTATATGATCTAAATGCACATAATAGGTATAAGAAACAATCTTTGAATTGGAGGTTTAATGGGAGAAATAAATACTTGAAAATCATGGAAAATATGAACATAGAAAAAATTTGTGACACAATAGAGACTTTGGAGGACCAATTGAATGGCCAAAGCTTAGTACTTTGAGTTGAAATTTAGTGGAGACCTTACTGCGTATCACAAAAGAAAAAATGTACCAAATGTCGTCCAAATCTGAGTTAGGTAAGTGGGTCAAATTATATGAATAGTGAGTATCTGTCAAATGAAAATTGAGAATTCAAAAGGACTGATATCTCATTTAAAAACCCTATCAAATGAAGCCAAAAAATTTCAATCTAAAATTCTGGTAAATATTTAGGTGTAAATCAACTTTGAAAAATTTTACACAAATCTGAGGCACAGTTTGCTCATAGAAAAATTAGAGACTTTGCTAAGCAAATGAAACATAATGCTAAAAATTTGACTGTGTGAAAAAATAAGAAATTTTGGCCAAATTGACCCAATTTAGACCTAATTTGACCCAAATTGACTCATATTGACCTAATATGACCAAAATCGATCATGTTGACCAATTTTGACTAAGTTTGAACAATTAACTAAGTTTGACTAATTAATCAAATTTGACTCGATCAAACTTAGGTTGACTGTAATACCTTGAAAACTAGATATCCAATAAAATGATATTCAAGGTATCTTTAGTGAAATCTAGGTACAAAATGAAAATCGGCTCAGTTCAGGGCTAAAATAGGACAGGACCAAAATCTTCATTTGGTAACCCATATGAACCCAAAATGACCGGAAACGAAGTGAAGAGACATAAACCAACAAACTAGACAACATATTTAAAAATTGGCCCAATTGGCCAAAATTAGGGTTTTGCCCTACAAGGGGGTCTAGATTAGGAAAGAACTGAAATGTGGATACCTATCGAACTCGAAACTTGAGGAGATGACATAAACTAGCAAGACACACAACATATCCAAAAATCAAAACAATTGGACAAGGTTTGAACCTTCATTTTCCCAAATACTCCACTAGGCTCTAAATAAGGAAAGTTTTCAAAGGAAAAACGTCTTGGGCCAGACCATACCTTAAAATTTGTGTCTCAACTGTGTGGTTACAAAAATATAGGTTATATACCTATCCCTTATGAATAAGGAGATATTTAAATTTTAAAAATTCATGTGAACCCATAATGGCATGGCCACCCAAAGCATGTGCAAGTCACATGGGTGGAACACCATGATCTGGTGTGCCCTCACCCTACCCAATC
>JAJIYU010006824.1:0-20019 GCA_030144865.1 Tinospora cordifolia | reverse complement strand
CAGTTCTCAGATAGAAAGCAGGACTGACTGCACTCAGAAGAAATGACGTCTCAAGCCACGAGACCACCACGTCACCTATGACGTATGTGATAGAGAAAGAACGGGAGCTGGAGGTGTCACATAACTTGTATTGGCTAACTTGATTCTAATTTTAAAACAAAGGAATGGTGTCCTCAATGCACAAGACTTACTGTTGGTGGATAAAAAAAATATACAAATAATTATACTTTTTTCAACGGAAACAATACAAAAATAAATAAAACAATCAATACACTCAACACATTGTGGCGACACGAACAGAGACCAACACCTGAATACCAAAAGAGACTATAGGAATCTTAACTCTTGGGCTGAGCCTTAATGCTGATGTACCCACATTTTAACACACACAGGGCTGATGTGAAACTATAATAATTTTTTCAGATTTTTTCAATGGAAACAATATAGAAATAAACAACACACTGTAGCGACGCGAATAGAAACCAACACCCGAACATCAAAAGAGACCTTAGGAATCCTAACTCTTGGCTGAGGTTTAACGTTGATGTACTCACATACACTAAAGAAACCTTTTTGAAAATCTAAATTTGTAACCTTTAGATTTATTATAGAGCACCTTTAATCCTTTCATCAAGGTAGACAATTTTAATTGTGGACTTATTAATTAAACTCAAGGATGGACAATTTTAATTGTAGACAATTTTTTTCAAGTTATTCTCTAGGTAAAGAAGGAAAAATAAATAAATTTAACATAACTAATAAAATAAAAAACAAAGAATAACAACTTTTAGTGTAAAAAACTGAAATAAGAATAATAAAAATTAAAACTTTTTACAAAAGAAAAACAATTTCTATTTAAAAATATATTTAACATATTTAGTTACCTATTACTTTTAAATTTAAATTTATAATATCTCATTTCTAACCTAAATATTTATTTAAAAGAATATAATAATCAATGTAGAAAAAGCAAAAAAAAATATATTAAAATAGAAAGCACACAAAACAACATCCAAATCTATAACTAACTATACTAACAAAAAAAAAAAAAAAAAATCAAAGCTAAAGTAAAATGTGTAGTATTTATAAAAGTATTAGAGAACACTTCTTAACTTGATTATTTATCAAAAATATATACAATTTACATTTATATTTGAAATATTTTATAGAAATTGGAATAAGCTGAAAATTCTAAAAATTTTGAAAATTTTGCAATATTTCATATTGGTCATTGAAGTTGCGTCCTGATCAATCGGTCAGGACCTAAGTGGATTAGTCGGGCAAAACCCTGTTACTTTCTAGTTTCTAACATTTGCCACACATTAACCGTACCTTAAAACCTAAAAAAGAAAGCTCATACCAGCCAATGCCAATTCAACTACGTTTGAACAGCAATAACGAAAACGTAACCAAACAGCATCATGAGGCTCTCGTTAACCTTCTCCTAAGAACCACTCCTTCAAACCCTCCATCTCTTTTGCTTCTACCTTCAGCTTTTTTCTCACCCTACAAAATAAAAAAAAAAGAAGAAAAAAAGAAAGAGTTGTGCATGCTGCTAGCCACCTGCTACCATGCACACCACCTTCTTGTTCCTATTCCTCTTCCTCTTAGTACTTCCCTACCAAGTTGCCCATGGCTTGTCGGCTGAAACAGTCATCGATTCGCCATTGCTAACGCAGAAGATAGGCACGAATCGAACAATGAAAGTCGACATTAATGGCAATGGTGACTTCAAATCCGTTCAAGCTGCCATAGATTCTGTCCCCGAAGGCAATTCTCATTGGGTCATCATTCACGTAAGAAAAGGAGTTTATAGGTAATAATAATAATTATTATTATTAATTGACCAACAAATTTAGAAAGTTTGATTAACTTAACTAACTAATGGGATTTTTAATGTTGTAGAGAAAAGGTTTTGATACCCGAAAAGAAACCATACATATTTTTGAGAGGAAATGGAAAAGGAAGAACACAAATTGTGTGGGATGGCGAGAGCGTTACTGATAATTGTGAGTCTGCCACACTAAGAGTTGAAGCCTCAAATTTCATTGCGTTTGGTATCAGTTTCAAGGTTAATTAATTAATTTGCTTGATTAATTAAAGCTTCTTTAATTATAATTATATTTATTTCTATCAAAAATCATGATATGAAATATTTGTAATTTCATTAATAAATGTGCTTAATTTGTTTTCTTTTTCTTTTTGCTTTTTTTTTTTTAATTAATAGAATGATGCAAATATAGGACAACCCTGGTCTATTCAAGCCCAAAATCAAACTGTGGCAGCATTTGTTGGAGCAGACAAGGTGGCATTCTACCATTGTGCCTTCTTCAGTTCTCATAACACCCTCTTTGATTACAAAGGCAGGCATTACTATGAAAACTGCTATATCCAAGGTTCCATTGATTTCATCTTCGGAAGAGGCCAATCCATTTTCCATGTAAGTTCTTTCCAAGTAATAAATTAAAACAAGAACAAAGCTTTCAATCTCCATTTGTATTATTCCAGAGTCATATCTATGAATATAGAGATGCTTTCATTTGATATTTATTTAAATTGGAGGATTAATATGGTATGTTTTGGTTGCAGAGCTGTGAGATATTTGTAGTGGGTGATAGCAGGGTTGAGATTTATGGGTCCATCACAGCACAAAACAAGCAGAGTGCAGAAGAGGACAGTGGTTTTGTGTTCATAAAGGGAAAAGTGTATGGAATTGGAGGGGTGTACTTAGGGAGAGCCAAGGGTGCTTATTCCAGAGTCATATTTGCCAAAACCTATCTCTCCAAGACTATAGTCCCACAGGGCTGGACCAATTGGAGGTACAATGGCAGCACAAGGTAATTATTCACCCTCCTCAATTTCTCTTATTTGCTCATTTTCCCACTAATTTAAAACTCAAAAATATCATTTCTATTAACCTACATGTTAACATTTTTTAAAGAGAAATATCATATAAATCAGATTTTGAAAACTAAATGTTGCAATATATAATGTGGCGATTTACACTATTAGATTAACAAAAAAAAGGGATGTATATCTTAAAATTTATGTTCATTCATATAACAATTATAAGTATATGTTGTGACATTTAGTATTTAAAATGAAATTTATATAGTATTGCCCTTTGCACAGTTATTGTTGAGATCTACCTATTCTAACTCTATTAGTCATTCACTCATTTTTCCACCAATTTAAAACTCGAAAATATTAATTTTATTAACCTGCATATTAGAATTTTTTAATACAAAATATTGCAACATATAATATAATGTTTTACACCATTAAATAAAAAAAAGTCAGGTACAATCATTTATATTTTTTAGGAATATGTCAATCTAATTACTATAATAGCATCTTTTAACAAACAAATCAGAAGAGAGAGAGAGAGAGAGAGAGAGAGAGAGAGAGAGAGAGAGAGAGAGAGGAAAATCCTTAAAACAAGTTAGAGAAGGAGAGAGATACTAATAGAAATGTTTTGAATCCAAATACAGCAATCTACATCAAGCAGAGTACGATTGCCATGGACCTGGTTCGAGCCCAGATGGTCGCGCAAAGTGGTCTAAACAACTCACACAAAAAGAAGCAGCTCCTTTCTTGTCTATAGATTTCATCAGTGGCAAGGAATGGCTGCCAGTGTACCGGGAGGCTGAGGACTTATAGGCCAATCACTTCAATTATTTTCTAAAAACTTCTCCCAGTATGATTCTATGTTCTCCATTTCAACTATTACACATGATTGTAATTTGAGAAATTTATTACATACATATATTGCAAATTAAATCATGAAATCAGATATATGCCTCCTATTAGCAATAGTAATTTAGTTAATAAAGGGTAAATTATCAAAGTTTTAGTATTGCAATTTAATTGATAAAAATGAATAATTATATATTACCTCAAAGAAAGATATACCAATGCAGATGAAATCTTACAAGTTTGTGGTCTGTTCAAATAAATTGAAGCAATAGTTTCACATTGGTTTTTTTTTTTTTCTTTTTAAAGTTCTTATAAAATGCTTTTAAAACTACAAAAATAGTTTTCAATCATTTAGTTATGACCTTGTTTGGTGGCATTATGTCTTTTTTTTTTAATTTTTGTTTTATTTTTTTGTAATGTGCTCTTGAGTCAATTTTACACGCACCTCGAAACTAATTTTCGTTCAGAATGACCATAAACGAGAGCGCTCTTGCAATGTGGTTTTATTCTATATATAGAGATCAACTTAAATTAAGGGACATTGGCTTCCATCCACTCAACTCAACCTACTTTAGCAGAGCGTGTTGTCTTTGTAGCTAAAAACATGAATTTTTAAATACAAAGGTAATTTTAAAATCTTTGCGCCACAACTATATTTTTTTTGCTCTTCCAAATAGGTTTATATCTTTTTAAATTTTGAATTAAATTTTTATGAGAAAGTAATGTTTAACATGAAGGACCTATCTACAAATTGGTATTAAAGTCATTTGGTATAAACTACTTTATATAATACAAAACACGAATATAGCGTGGTAATAAAGCCCGATATACTATTTAATATGTTATAAATATAATAGAAATGCTACATAAATAAATAAAACTTTAACCCAAAAAGAAGAAAATAGACATTACGACGAGTTTCAATGACTTCAAACAATTTTAAAGCAATAAAATGTTATAAGTTATATTATAATATAACACTCTAATTAAATGTGAATAATAGGTATTTTGAAAAAAATATATTTTATAAATAAAATATTATAATTAGTATATTTAATAAGTTGACGTAATTGTAGAACTCATAAGATACATTCCAATAAACTGTAACTATTATAAGAGATAGTATGATGAGTAAAGTTTAATGAGTTGATGATGTAAACAGTTTAATAAACCATGAATGATTTAAACCATTAATAATATCCTTATGATACGATACAAAATATTTAATAAAAACACATTCTTATTCAACTATTTTATATAATATTTTATCATATAATTCATATTAAATCTATTTGTCTTAATATAATGTTTATATGCTTAGAAAGAAGCTCGTATTGTTTACCATTATTTTTGCAAATTAGATGATCTTTCTTAATAATGTTTATGTTACATAAGATTAGATAGACAATATGTCAAAAAATGAACTTTCAATTAAACGTGTTCTTTTAATGTAAAGCTAATGTCACAAAAATAAATGTTGACATTGTGAATATGACTGTATTTTCAGATGGTCACGTTGACAAGCACGTCAATAAAATAAAAAAAATAAAAAAATATTTTAATATTTTAAAAATAAAAAACGGCAATCTAAGTTTATATTGAAGATCATATACTACATAGGAGATGCTCTTGGATAGGATGTGTCACGTGGCTCACGTGCAGATGGACCCTACCGCACACCGGTACCAGCGTCTACCAAATGAGCATCAACTCAGAAAAAAGTCTTTAAACGAAGCTTTTGTTTCTCACAAAAAGGTGAGAAAGAAGAAGAAGAAGAAGAAGAAGCAATGGAGGGTGGAGATGAAGGAGTGGAAAGAGTGATAGACTCTAAGGATTTGCAGCAACAGAGCAAAGCCTTTGACAAGCTCACCGACCGTGTCGAAGATCGTCAGCTCGACTCCACACGTGTGCAAACGGTTCGCTTCCTCGATCCCTTTTTCTTTCTCTCTCTTTGCGTTTTTCTTTGGTCCTTTTATTTTCTGTTCTTTACCTCTTCTACCTGTAGACAAACCATACCCATCAACTACTTGATTTCAAGAAGAAAACCCATTTCTTTTTTATTTTTTGCTGTTTTGTTTATGATCTTTTGTTTTGGGTTCTTTGATTTTCTTTTTCTTTTTTTCTTTTTTTTTTTCCCTATTGAAGATTCTTAAGGATTTGATTTTTATTTTGATAGTCCGACACATTTTTTAAAATAATCCTTTATGATTTCAGATTTTTCGTTTTGTGGGTAGAGTTGAGTTGTATTGAACTTTGTGTTTTAATTAGGTTTATGATATAATATTTATATTGAGCAGGCTATGGCATCAATTGCCGCTGCTGCAGACGCTGATCTGAATGCAATGAGACTAAGGTATAAGTACTTCTTTGCACACTGCACATTATACTTCAGGTGTTCAGTTGTATGAAATGAAACTGGGACCAAAATTAATATTTCAGAGTTCAAATTCACTATTTTGAAGTCCACATTTTTAAAAGAATAAATGTGGAAGAAATGGTATTGTTAAGTAGGTCTAATGGAACAATTTCCAAATTAGAAGCGGCAAACTATTTCGTAAGAGTATGGTATGCAGATTAAGTTTGTTCTGCCGCATGAATTGATGCTGTTAAAGCCTTTCCACAACCATGGTTCTACTGAAGCCAAGGTAAATTATGATTAGTATTTAGTAGTAGTAAAGTGAAGGAGATTTTTGGATGCCCATGTGTTTGAAACTTCGAAATTTAAAAAATGGAACTGAATTCAAGTTTTTTTAAAGACACCATATTTATTATGGATATCAATATTGAAGTGATAAGTGGCAATATTGGGGAAATGATGGTTAGAAATGAGGGTAATTGAGGGTTTGTTTTTTTTTTTCTTTTGGTTCTTTTTTTCAGTGAGTAGTTAAAGCTGCATTTGGTTTGGGATTTGGTCCTCTGCATACAGTTTTTTGTATTCAAAATTTGGGAAATACAAAAAACATGGTTGATTCTTTGAAAACTGATAACAGCTTCTCAAAATTTATGAAGAAAACGAAGTGTTTCCAGAAAATGATAAAATGTTGTTTTCTAATTTTCTTTTTTTCACTTTTGGAGTTGTGTTCTACTTTCTAGATCATGAAGCAAATGCACCATATACTTTTGATAAAAGAAATTAGCATGAGAGCTACAAGATTACCTAAAGCATCCTGGTTTAATGACTTAATGTGTATCTATAGATATGTTTTCTCTTTTTATATGATTGTAGAGGAAATTCTTTATAGTGATATGTTTTTAAATAAGTCTTGATTGATATCTTTGATAATTACTTATAATATTTGGCGTCATACTATCATCACATAAGCAGATGGGTTTATTTTAGTTGAGTATATGGCATTGGCATCGAAACAAATGCTATTATACACGATGAAAAAGAAAATAAAAAAAGTAATCAGTTGCTTGAATATTAATTGGGAGAAAGATTTGGTATGTTTCTAAACCACATTTTTGATCGATTCTTTGAAGGGAGAAAGAGTTATCGGCTGTCAAGATCAACGCAGCAGATGTGGACATCATTGCCAATGAATTAGAGGCAAGTGGCTAAATACCCATTATTTCATATCTCAAAACCCTATGCGTTGCATATGAGATTCATAATCATTTTTCTTTCTTTCAATACCAAAACAGTTGGACAAGAAGGTGGCTGAAAGAACTCTCCGAGAGCACAAAGGTGACGCTGTTGCTGCCATCCGTCACTTGCTTCACTAACCCGGCTAATCCTGGAAGGAGCTATGTAGTAGGCTTCATGTCTAAAGGACGAATGAATCAAGATGGGAAAAATAAAAAAGGGACGTGTTCTTATAAAGTTGCATCATGATTAGGAGTGCCATTTTTTGTGTTGCCATTTTTTATGGCAAACGTTGCCCTGATATGATTCTTGTTAGACTTGTTCTCGATGAAGTGATCTATGGTTTTCATGATATTTCCAATCTGTGTATCTTTAGCTTATTTTCTTTTTCCCAACATCAAGCTTCCAGTGGCTCTGTGACGTTGATCAGATGGGAAAAAAAAAAAAAAAAAGAAGTTTATTTTATTTGTGCTACTAACGAACTCAAACAGAGACCAAGAAGGTAACAATATACCCACAACCTCAGATATTTGTTACAAGAAGCCTACACAACACACCTACTTCCAAAACATTAGGGAAATCAATAGTTATTAAAAGTTACAACAACAATAGTAATATTAATAATAATAGAAACAATAGTAATATAATGCGTTTCTTTGGACCTACGGATAAATAACACACGAACATAGCATTTCAACTCCATTGCAGTTGCCATGACCTCTTGTTAGCCTATTATTAGAATCATACCTGTACAGGCTTCAGAAGCATATATATATATATATAGCAATGACTTCACTAATACATGATGGGCAAGGCTTCTTATCCAAGCAGCAGAAAGAGCACAGAAGCAGTAAAAAGTAGCAAACTAGACAACCTGCCTGCTCTTGATGGGCAAGCTTTTCAAAAATTAGTTGGTGATAAACCGTTGAGGAAATCGGTGGAAGAGGGACCATATAGTTAAGTTGATTCCGAGATCTCTAGTCTCCATATTCCAAGTTTCTTGGGGCTGTCGGAAGCTCCAGGAGGATTATTATGGAAAACCTTTCCGACTCCCTGATGTATTGGACTTCACCATTCATCAACTTCAGAATCTTTCTGCACATGCTCAAGCCTAAACCTTCTTGAGTTGTCCACTGGGTACTATGAAACATATCTTGAATGAGTTCGTAAGGAAGGCCTTCTCCCGGGCACACCATCCTAAACGCAAAAAGAGATAATAAAAGAAAAGAAATGAATAACAATTGAAAAAGAACAAAAAAATAGTTCTCCTGAGCTAAAGTAAGGCTCCAAGCACTGCAGATCCAAATCTACCCAGTAGGACAGCAGGATACTTAAGAGACTGTGGCCTTGTTTGTAAAAACTTTTTCAAAAATACTTTTCTAAGAAGCACTTGTAAGAAAAGTACCTTTGGGGGAAACCCTGGTCTTCTAGCTTCTTTCAGAAGCAGAAGGCCACTTTTTCATTGCACATGTTAATGTTATTCACATATCAATAAACAGCAAAATGAATCTTCAACTCTAGACAACATTCATCACTGTTGTTTTGTTGATAACTAGCAAATTCAATGACTTGCACTACAACAATGAAGCCCATTTAAGCAATTGCACATAAATGAAGGAATTAAAATAAGAAAAAAAAAATATTCATAATCCAATAGCACAAAAAGAAAGTTTCTGGTTTTTTTTTTTTTTTTTGAGATCCATGTATTTAGTATCAGAATATCCATTATCATTGTACAGTATTCATTATCAGAATATTCATTATCATCAATAGGCAAAGAAACAGAATATATATATGTATATACATGTACATGGATCTTTATCATTGTTGACAAAATTGATAAAAAGATCCATGTATATATATATATGAGATTTGAAGTTAGAGTGAGATTGAAGAAAAAACAAAAAAAAAAAAAAAAAAAAAAAAAAGAGTGTGAGGAAAATCAACCCTGGCATTCTCAATATTGGCTTTTCATTTTAAAACCATCTCAAGGAAGTTAAATATGGTCTTGACCGTTCAAGAAAAAAACAATTTGCCTCCCTAAAACCCTTCTAAAATCTGATACCACAACATTTTCTCCCAAAAGATGATGGCTGCTACCATGATTTGCATCCATAATAAAGCTCCAGTCTAAAATCTTTACTCCCAAATTAAATTAGTGTACATGTATTACCAAGGGGTTAAGAAATTCAACTATTTGATTTTTTTTGTCCAGGATTGGTTTGTTTAATGGAAGAACTAAACTCAAGCAAATTTTCATTCAATAAATAACAAATCTGAGCATGCAGGGTTCAGATTTCCTAGACTGTATATGTTCATTTGAAGAATAAATTTATTTAATATATAACTACAAGCTACTGTAACATTTAAATTGTATATATGCACACACTAAGATACAATGAGTTTCAAGTTTTTGGTTATCGTTTTTTCAGCTAATTGAGAAATTCTGATACTGGCTCAAGTCATTTAATCAGAGGAAGCCATGAAAAACCTGTCAAATAAGTATGAAATCATTGTATTGCCTCTAATACAGCTATTGAGAGTCCCAAATCCTAGATAAGAAGCATTGCTAGTAAGTTTCAGAAGAAAAGATCACACCAATTCCTTTGCTCCTAGCACAATAGAGGACCGAAATGCTATATCAGATGTTTCCTAGCCTATCCAAATGAAATTAGGCACATTAAATGCCAAGCATATAGAAGTGTTTTTTTTTTTTTCATCTTTCAGTCAAAGAACCATTGAAAGTGTGATCTATTCTCCCTCCTTAGAATGCTTTAGTTTTCCCTCCTCAAAAGCAAACCCGATAGCAAAAGCCCATACCATAATGCTTTGAGATGTCCAACTAAAAGTTCTATACTTCTTCCTTCTCTTTAATTTATTTCACATTTTCCATCAGTTCTTCATTCCTATCAACTCTATACCATTCAACTGTCTCCCCTTTCCTATGGATACTAGAGGTTATAGACTAGATTGTGTAAAAAGCTTCTCTACAAAGCAGAGGGTAAGGTAAAATCAATTGATCCTTCCATTGAACCACAATTTGGAAGAGGCTATGGACTAGGTGTTCACAAGTCCATCAGAATTTAAACCAACGTATGTAGAAGAAACTTAGAGGAATCCCACAAAAAGATATATATAGAGAAGCAGCAAAGGAGGGTTCAGAAGCTGCTGAGTTAGTGACTTTAAATGAGGGAAAAAGAAAGAAACAAACGTCAAGTCAGGTGTAACAGTTTAGTGGATGAAAATTAATATCAGCAGAGACATAAAATGAAGGAAAATAAGTATGATGGAGCTAAGAACCTGAACTCAAGATGTACATGTTCACTCCCATCCAAGACATGCTTCAACCTAGGCTGAACTTGAATCTCTACCCAACCATCCGGAGATGGAGCATATCGTGCCATGTTCAGTAAGAAATCCACCATCACTTGTTGTATTCTAACTTGATCACCACAAACAGTCAGTGTTTTGATTTCCTCTGGAATATCTCGAACTAACTGTATCCCTCTTTCTTTAAGCAGAATCATAACCTGGCTAACAACGGCATTTATGATATTGCCCAATAAAAACTCCACCTTTTCAAGCACCAATGATCTGTTACCATAAGAGAAACAAACAAGAAGAAAATCAGCTTTCTTTGGCACAATTGTTTGCATAGAAAAAATTTATATATACTGAAATGATTTCATCAGACTCTAGAAATAATCTTTTACTTTTGGAAAGACCCACAATTAACACCAGTCTTTTACAGTCATTTAAAGGATTTCAGGTTGACAAGACTATTGTGAAAGAGAATAAAAATAGTTCAGATGTGTAAACCATAGATAAGTTCTATGAAAGTTTTAGTTTGCGGTTCAAAGTTCAAACAACTACTGGAAAAATACCTTACGATACTTTCCTATTTTTCATGGTAATACAACTTGTAAAGGTAGATCATAGTTGGATTATTTTACAAGGGAGAAAATGTTACGTTGGTGGCAATTCACTCAAACCCCATGTTTTTGGCATGTTTAATTCAATTCACACTTCCACAAAATCTTCCCTAACCTCATAGCTAATAGCACAAATGTTTTTTTTTTTTTTTGAAAAGCTAATAGCACAAATGTTATTGTTCAGGAAACAGTGAGCATTTGATATCTAGTGCTCATTATTATAGCAACAAGAGCCAAGAGAACTCACCCATCTTCTATGCTGTCTAGATCAGCCTCAGTTACAATCTTTGTCATCTGCCTCTCACAAGCGACACTAGTCTCAAGGAACTGTCTCTGGTTTTCAGTCAAGTCCGAAGCTTCTAAAAGCGAGTTAGCAAATCTTATACCGTTCAAAGGATTCTTTATCTCTTGACAAATGTATGCTAGCTCTTTAACCCTAGCAAACCATTTCTTTTCTTGCTGCCGCTGGAGCTCCAGAGCTTGCTGCAATTCAGGACTAGCAATCTGCAAGAAGCAGAAAGCTCCGATGATTTGGCCATCCATGTTGACCCTTTTATTTGCTGTCAAAAGAGCTTGAACATATTTCCCTTTTTTATTGAAAAATGCAAACGGGAACTTCTCGGTGTCCTGGCCAGCCACTGCATTATGCAAAACAATCATAAATTGTGTAAGAGCATCAGGACCTTTGAGACGGCAGCAACCTCCAAAAATCTCCCCAACTAGCATCTTTCCCAGCATGTTTTCTCTGGTCCATCCACTGAGCTTTTCCATAGCAGTATTCCATTCTGAACAGCAAGTGTTTTCATCACAAGCAAAAATAGGCGGTATTAATTGGCTGGGACTTTGTACAACTGCCTTATAATCACCCTGTATGTGGATGAACTTGTCCATCACTATCTTCTGACCAGTAACATCCTGACCCACAAAGCACACCCCAACAATGTTATTAGTATAGTCCTTGCTGGAGCAGGCATTGACCACTACAAATACGGCTTTCTTATGTTCTTGAGTTCCAAATGTCTTAAACTTTATCTCTACATTCTTATCTTCTTCACCTGCATGGTTCTGAACTCGAATCATGGGGCCATTCACAGCTTTAAGAACCAAGGCGCTAAAGAGGAGTCCAGGATACATGAGTGTGTGTGTGTGCAATTTGAGATATGAATCTCTCAGGTATTATAAGCTTTAGTTGACAAAAACTGGAGTTTCAGAAAGAAAGTATGAACAATGAACACATGCTTTCCGACAAATGCATCTAAGCAACATTATATCATTATATACAGTTTAGACAGTTGGAAGTTGCAAACAGTGTTTCTTCAGGTATAAATTTACCATACTTGTACCAAACTAACAATATTATGTGAATAAACAAAGAACAGTCATTTCCTAATCTTGGAGGACACAATAAAGGATCTTTGGAAAATATAGATTTAGGAGTAGATAGAAACAATTTGGCATTTACAGAAATTGCAGAAAAACTCAAGATTCTCCAGATTTTAAACTAGATGACTGCAAGAATAGAAAAGATGTAAGATACCAGTGGACTCACCTCTTAAGGCACGCAAAAGAAGCTTGTCAACAATCTCTACAGATTCTTTGTGCACAAGATCATGAACAAGCGATTTTCCCATAGCTTCCTCAACTGGCAGCCCTGTCAGTTCTGCAACCTTTGCATTCCACCCATTTATCCTCTTAGTATAATCCACAGCAAAAATGGGAGCTGTTGCAGTCTCTATAAGCCTAACCATCTCTCTAGCAACAGAACTGAGCTCATCGACACCATGCACTTCAATGTCCCCAACTGGGGCACTAACCAAAGGTTTATAATTGCTAATCTCAGCGTCCCTAAACGAGTCTCGCAAGATAAGCTGCAAAGAGTGTATTGCATCCATCTCGGCATTCTCCCACGGTAAACTCCTGCTCTTAACCACTTCCAAGAATGCCTTAAATGATGAACGCGGATGCATTCTCTGCCCATCATCCTTATCCTCTGGGTGATGCTTAGCCCCTCCCCATTTGACTTCTTTTGCAGTGTTAGATCGAAACCAGAACAAAAAATCCTTAGAAGTGATGTAAGCCACAGCCATTCCACACACCGCATCACCAAGAGCAGCTGCTCCTGGGTATCCAGCATCATTCAAGCTATCAGTGCTCAAACCGGTAGAATCTCCATGATAAGCCAACAACCATTCAACAATATCCTTTATTTGCGCTTCTGTTGGACTAACACCAATTGGGTAGTATTGGCCCTTGTAAAATAGGGCCGCTCCATCACACTTCACAAGATCCATAATACTCGGGCTCTGAGTCACAATTCCAGTTGGTGAGTCCCTAAGAAGCATGTCACACAAAAGAGTTTGCATGCGAAGAACATGTTTCTCTAATAATTGAGAAGTCAATTGTAATTCCATATTTAACTGAAGCCCAAATGCTTGCATTAGAAATTCACAAGCGTATCGAAGTGGAAATGGGATTCTCCGAGCAGAAGTATGGTGACACACAACAAGTCCCCACAACTTAGTGGAGTTTCTCCCACTAGTACCCTCCTCTTCATTCCCATTAATAACCACAGCCATAGCCAGCGATGCAATTGAGCCCATATTAGCCATATACTGGGCATGGCACCCATGAGGAGCACGAAGCGTGGAACCAACCAAACACAAAGGTTGCATAAGCTCTTCGTCCTGAATCACCCTCACTGGAACGGCGTGACAATCCACAATCATCCTAACTCTATTCTGCTTGAACAAGAACCTGGAAGCCTGAGGTATATCTGTGGCCGGATAGTGCAATCCTAGATACGGCTCCAAGTCTGCCCGCTTACTCTCTGCCACAACCTCACCATGCTCATCCTCATGGAACTTATACACCATAACTCTATCATAACCCGTAAGCTCCCTTACATGTTCCACCACAGTATCACACAAAAGCTTGATATCTCCACCGGGCAAAGACTGCAATCGAGAAATAGCCCGCACCGCAAGCTTCTGAGACTGAACAGCGCCAGCAATGGATAAAGCCGGCTCCTCAGTTCTCGCAGGTTCTAAATCAATTACAATTCCCACGTCAATCCTATGCAAAATCGCGTAAAAAGGCTTACCGGAATCCCTGGACTGAATCCAAACAGGGTTTAGTAAAGTGATTTCGCGGGCGCCAAAGGCCTTTTCTAGAAGAACAGAACTAGATTGTGTGAAAAGTGTGCGAACGTCAGTTCCTACTGAAAGGGGCTCGGATTTTTCTAGATTGGGCACGGATTGCGGAGTGAGATCGAGCATTTCCGATGAGTTTTCGCTGTAAGCGATGACTTTGAAGGTGGTTTCTTCGACTGCGATCGTGCAGCCAAAGGGCTGGATGTGACCACCACGCTGAATTCTTGACAAGTAAGCAGTGATTTCTTGTTCTGGGACTGTCCCAGTTGTTGTTCTTAGAGATTGTGAGTAATCGAAGGACTTACCAGACTCGCCAGACTGTTCGAAGACGGCGTGCAGACGGGCGTCGATGGTGTACTGTGCAATGGCTTTGTTTGCTGAGTCTGTCGCGCCGGCGCCTGTTCTGACGTTGCTGGCGCCGGAGGAGTGAACTTGGTGGGCGTAGGTGGCTCTGTTACCAGAAGCCATTGACGAGAGCTAAAAATTCTCGCTGCGTTTTCTTCTTCTTCTTCTTCTTGCGAAGGATCTTAAAGGGTTAAATTAGATTGGGTTTTGAAAGCAGAATTGGAAGAGTCCACGAGTGTGGGTGTGAATCCATGGTTCGATTTGTTCGATCGTTTCCCACTGTGTTCGGAAAGTTGCAGAGACAGTCATTTTAATTGGGAATTCTGGTACTGCTACCTCCGCCACAAGCCTGATATTTGTTCAGTTTTGGTTTACATGTGCTTCTCTTTTATTATTATTTTAACCTCTCATGTTATTTATGATTTTTTTTTTCTTTTTTTTTTCCATTGATCATAATTCATGAATAATGTTTATTATTTTTTCCTTTTAGAATTTTTTACACTCACTTAATGTACTAAATTGACAAATTTTTCTTATGTTAGTAAACATCATATTATACAAATTAGTATTACCAATCTTAATATATATATATTCATACACGTAATAGTTGTATAAAGAATACTGAAGTATATAAAAATTAATTTAAATATACTAAACATATGTTGCAGTTACATTTTTTATACAACCATAACATTTTAGATCCTTATTTAATAATTATAGTTTTTGGATCAAGTAATTTTTAAGACCGTAATTTATTTAAAAAGTCTCGTATTCCAACCTCATTGTAATATATTAAATAAAATGTTAAAACTAACGGTTAAAAACATGATGCATCAAGAAGTTATAATAAGATATATAAATACTAATTACCTACCTTAAAATGAGATATATGCTAATTTTCCATTCATGCAGTGGTAATTTTTGCAGTTAAATGTCATGTTTTCTTTTTTTTTTTATAATTTGCATGTCTGATGAGAAGAATTTAATTCTAATAACAATAAAATATCTATATTTATAATTATCTCTAAAACTAAAACATGGAAAATAATTTAATTAGGTCTTTTCATAATCTGTCGCATTAATATGTGTATGATTATATTTAAAAAATATTTTTATCAAAATCCCATGAGATAACACTGGTTTATTATTATTATTATTGTTATTATTATTATTATTATATTATTTTATTTTATAAAATATTTTGTTATTAGTTTAAGATTGGTTGATTTAATTGCGTGCACATATGTAACATATATTTGGAAATATTTGTACATTTTGCTTTAATCCAATGTTGGAATATTTTTTTAATAAAAAGGGGGAAAAGATAAATTTGATTTGACTAGAAAATGGTGTGGCGGAGGCGCTCCGATTGGACAAAAGAATAAAGGCAAGTGAATACAATCGGACAAATCATACTCACCAATGGTTGAACAGCGTTTTCGGGGTGTAACGACATATTCCACTTGGATCCTTCGTAAACTAATTTATTCTTACCTCTAGCTAAAAATCAGGCCCGCCTCCTTTTAGGTTTTTTTTTTAAAATAATTAATTAAATTAAATTAAATTAAATAATTATTATTATTATTATTATTATTATTATTATTATTATTTTACTTTTCTTATTACTTTTTCCAAACTTAGGGAAGACAAGAACCTCAATAATAAAAATGGGATACAGTCAGGGTCGGTGTCGAGGGTCGGTGTCGAATAGGAGCCTTAAAAGGGTACGTCCTAGACCCTAATTTTTTAGTATATATAAAAAATTTTAAAAATATTAAAAAAATTATATTTTTTCTTTCAATTCTTTAAAAAAAAAGTTAGACATTAACTTTGTTCTTTTATTTATTGATAACTTTAAGCATTATATTTTAAAAAAATATATATTTTTTATTCACTTATTTATTTATTGATAAGTTGAGCCTCTTATTTGTCGTAGGCCCTTAAAAACATAAGACGGGCCTTAGATATAGTGTTAAGATCACTAAGGGAGACACAACAAAAAAAAAATTATATATAAGACCTAATAGGCAATCAGAATGATAGATGTCATACACTTTTTCTAAATGAGACAATACTTTATATTCCTATCCTTTTTAAGGGGTAGGGTTGTTTGGTAATCTTAAAGATAAAAAAGAAAATTATAAAATTTTTACATGAAAATCTTCATAACTTTTATTTGTGCGTTTAAAATTACTCTCTATCAAACGACCCCCAAGTGATATAGAAATTCTCAAACTCAAAGTTATTGTTGGCAATTTGCTCTAAATGTTAGAACAGTTGCTACTTAAAAATAGAATGAAAATCTCCCTAAATCCACATGAGACAGATTATATATATATTATATATAACAGTAGTTAGATTGAGTAGACGGGATTCGATAATTCTTAACCAAAGGCTCACTTAAGTAGATGAGACTAATGTCTATTAATTAAAAATCTCAAATTTGAGCTATGAATATGAAAAAGCGATTGTGTATCATTTTTTCTCTTTCTTCTACTTCTTTCAAGCCTATAACTCCTCAACAATTAGTTAGCTTCGTTTTCTACTCTTTTTTCAATATAATAACATAAAAAAAAGGTTTTTATACCCAAAGATGGATGGTTGAGTTGGTGCGAACATTGACCATAAGGCTAAGAGTTTAATAAAGACATTAGGCGAAGGTTCGATTTTCGCCCTTGTCACATGTGTGCCTCTTTTATAGTGATATTCCTCCCCACGCAAATGAGTAAGTGAACTACTTCAAATTTGAGAAGGATAATGCTTAAGATACAAAGTCTGGGTGATGATTAGTCTCAAGGTTGATAAAAACCTAAGTCAAGAATACATCGCACAAAAGCCCAAAAAAAAGGTTCCTATAGTATAAATTTTTAATATGTTTTGGTCAATTGGAACTATTTGAGAATATTTAAAATAATAATGAACATTAGGTTTTCTACAAATTATGTAAGAATGACCCCGTGCAGTAGCTATCTTTAAGTTAAGGTAAAAGTAGCATAGTAACGGTTATGTACCATATTTAAAAAAAAAATTTCTACATAATTTCTTGGGAATATTTAGAAGATAAGTACAAATTACAAGATATTTTAAGTTCTGGACTTTTTTTTAAAAAAAAAACTACTTAAGAAAAAGTAATGTTACCATTGGAAAATGATATAGATATACCATCACTATATCATTTTTCTATATTTTGCTTGGTTAGAATGGGGACTTGAGTCTTTCTATTGTTGATATGAATAAAAATCTTTTGACTGCAATTTATATTTTAATTATATATAGCATTATACTTTGTTTGGTAATATTACCTTGATTCAAGAGATAAAAATGCATGTTTATTTTTTTATTTTATTAACTATTTTTGTTTATTTATTTTTTAAAAATAAATAAAATAATGTGCTTTTTCTAGAACTTTGGATATGATGAAAGATTACATCCAAAATTTTAAAAATACAACTTGAATAAATAAATAAACAAGACATAAAATAAAATAAATAATATATTTTTTAGTTGGTTAAACTCAAAATTAATTTTTTAAACTCAAAATTTTTAGTTGGTTAAACTCAAAATTAATTTTTTAAAACTTTTTCAAAAATGTTTCGTTTTTCTAAAAATAACAAAAATGTTGTCACAAAGTTTTCACTTTTGAATTGTAGTCTAATTTTTTAATCACAAGCCAAATGTAACCTAAGCATTATCACTAATTTTTCATAAGAACTTTCAACAACCTTATCCTTCTTTTAAAAAAATTAAATTGTAAGGTCATTATACAAAACAAATTTTAATTTTAGCACTAATCTTTTTACATGTTTTAAAGCTGTAGATAAATTAAATTACATCTTCCTTTTTTATGTATTTCTTTCACTTTTGTAAAACAAATTGTCATTTTGAAATTATTGATTGTTGGTAATATTATATTATTTTAATTCTCTTTTAATTTTATTATATAAAAAGTTTGTGCAGATGATCAAATTTGAAAAGGAAGAAACCTAAATGTCTTAGATCTTAATGGCATAAAAAATAATTATAAAACCATACTTCAAAATTGTAGAGCAAACCATACTTATAAAAAATAATTATAAAACCATACTTCACATTATTTTAATATTAATCAAATAATGTTATTGAACGTCAAATATTACAATATATATTTACAGCTATTAAATAAATATATTCATATCTTAAGATATGTATTAGCTATTTATTTAATAATATAAATAAATATTATATTAGAGTGTCCCTAGTGCTTAAACGAGCACTGAGGATAATGAGCGTGACAGTTTATTTTAAAAAAATTAAAAAATAAAAAATAAAAATTAGAGTGTTAAATACTCGGTATAGGCTAAACGCTTAACACTATCTACTAGCACCAAAACTTCACTGAACCCCATGATAAATGTCCTTTGATTTAGTGTTTAAAGTTATATTTATATGAGATAATTTATATTTATTATATTTCATTAAAAAATCTTTAACAACATCTGACAACTTTTAAACACAGTTTTTCAATTCATTTTTTCCACATCAAAGAGAGCATGCCTGTCCCATGTTTTCTGGAGAGGTCAGTTCCTGCACTGTCTTTTTTTTTTTTGACTTAATTATTTTATAAATTTTTCTTTGAAAAGTGGGACCACATATTTATTGTACAAAGGCATAAAAGCACGCCACGTGCTAAGTAATAGAAAACGACGGTAGCCTTCTACGTTCTCGGAACTGAATTGTTTGGTTCAACTAAATACGAGAAGAGCCATTAAAATTATATTCGCCGCAATCTTTATGAGATACTACAAAACTTTTATAAGAATATGTTATAAGAAAAATTTAGGGGGTGACAATGCTTGCCCTAGATACAATAATGTAACCCCAATATTACACAAAATTAAGGAATTTAAATTTAATATAAATATATTTAAATTAAAATAGATAAAAAATAAATTAAATATAATTAGATATAACTAAATATGAGTCATAAATAAATTAATCTAATAATTTAAAAATAATAAATTTAAAATTAATATATTTATTAATCTATTAATAATATAGTTTTTATTATTTTTTAAATATACTTTTTAAAAAATTTAATTTATTTTAAATATATTTTATATTTTTTATAAAAAATTACATATATATACCATTATAAAAGTTAAAGAGGTTATATATAAATATACTGTTTGAGAAATGGTTGGTCGACAAAAAAATATATAGTTTTTTTTGAGAAAATAATAATTCTCTTAAAAACTTTTATTTCCTTACTTTTTATTGGTAAAAAGGTAAAAGAAGTTCAAAAATTTTCTGAAGGCTACTACTTTCTTACTGT